>CAEGAF010160462.1:0-14755 GCA_903067075.1 Micropoecilia bifurca
ATATGTATATATATATATATATAGAGAGAGAGAGAGAGAGAGAGAGAGAGAGAGAGAGAGAGCATGAAAATCCATCTGCTAGCTATTTGCATGACAAGTTTTGCTTTAACCATTCTTTTACTCTTTTTGTTTTATTTCCACCTGACATAATTTGACCTGCAGATTTTTCTCCCCAACTTAGACACAAAGAATCAAGGTTTTGCTAAAGGTTTTCTCAAAGTCTAAATGTGCACAGTGAAGTGTGCTGTACAGTAGGTTTTCTGTAGTCAGAAATGACTAGAATAGATGAATAAATCCAGCAGCACTGAATAATCAGAAGAGTTACCAAACAGAACCTCAGCTTTTAATGCTGGGGGATATAATTTCATCCTCCACAAATTGTAAATGGAGGCAAATGTGAAAATTAGCAAAATTTCATTTAAAATGGGTTTGAAATCTTACATGATCTTGAATCAGTGTGAAAGATTCATTCTCCAGCTGAACCTGAGTCTGCACCAGAATGTGTTTTTTTCTATTACCAATGTGGCTTCCACAGAAAGATGTTCACAATCTGTAACCAATTTAAATCCTCATCAAGAACAATTTAATCTTCCTAACTGAATTCATGTTATGTGTGGATTATGCTGCTTCCCTGATTTTACTCTCGTATGATCTAGTCATTACATCTGCTACTCTACTAATGTGCATGACTTTTTCTTTTCTTTTTGTTTTATGATAGAGAAAAGCCAACTGAGTTTGCTTGTTAGGAGGAAATAAACAAATGCAATAATCTAAATAAAACACAAACATTGTTTCTCCTTTGTGTTATTTTCACAGATGCAGCACCTTCAATTATTTACACTCACCTGTTCCTCTCTCCAGGACTGATGTTCCAGTTCAGCTGAGGACACAAATCAGTTTTGCCTGATTTTATCCCTGATTATCTGTAAATTCCCATAGCCAAATGTTTAATTCCTGGTCTATTACTTGTATTGGACTCCAAATCCTGAAGACTCTGAGTTAATTTGGAATTTCCTCAACTTAAAGCAGAGATGAAATTACTCAAGTGCCAGAGTCCTGCATCCTACCTTGGTTGAACACACCTGATTTAAATTAATGAGTTATTATGGAAACTAGACATAATCAATGACATAGTTAAGACCCATTAACAAAATAAAAAATAACACTAGTTACCTAACAAAAGCATTGATAAATTAATTCTCTCAGTTTGCTTCATTATTTATAAAATTATTTATAAGACCTTTATGTGTACGGTGCAATGTACCGTACAGTTTGAGACTCAGATTTAACCTACAAAATGAAAAGACTTCAGGTTTGACTTAGACCTGTAGTCTAAAGACTTTTGCATTGAACTTGGATTCCTGGAGTGTTAGTTACATGTATAAGGAAAGTTGCTATGTTAGCAACAGATTTCAGCTCTGACTGACAATGCTCATCTGTGCAAACTTTAATGTGATTGCCAACTTGTGATATAAATGGATTATAGTGTGGCAATGGCTTACATCCAATATGTTCATGTCAGAGATGATAGATTACGGTAGCTGGATAAAGCTTTTTGAATGAGGTCACTGTATTACCCTGTATTATATTTTTTCTACAAATGTATGTTTTGTGGAAAAAAAATCCATGACATAATTTTACATTAATCACTTCAGCTGTGTGGCCTGGAGTTGAGTTATGCACCAATGACATAATGACGTACATGCCTGCTCTGACAAAGTACTTGATTTGGCTCAAAAACAAATTTAAATGAGTTCTGGGAAAAATAATATTTGCATAATGTAACTCTCATGCATTTCAGAAGCTCTTTTTCTATGACAGATTGATCATACATCATATATACACATATATTCCTAAATCCATACTGAAATGAAAGAAATTCAATTCAGTCTGGATTTTCCCTAATCCACATTTGGTGAATAATTTTAAATATGTACATGCATTCCTAATGGATGCAAGTCCTTTAAGCAAGTTGCAGAGGATCTGCATGTTTCTGTGGTTTCCAGCAACCTTATGGCATAATACTAGGAGATTAAAAAAAATTAACACAATTTTTCCCAGAGCTTGCTGGTAGATAGAAAGAGATACAGTTGCGTTGTACTTACTCATATATTAGTGTTGTGGACCTTTAAACAGTATATATAACTCTATATGCACATTTTTTAAATTCAGCTCTAAATTCAAACCTGTACACCACTTTCTTTTTAATTGTATTGTATATTATCCTATTCCACAAATTGAGCTCTCTAAATGATTAATTGACCTGGTGGTATGTGAACTTTTCACCAGCAATGTGTCTGGATATGATGAAATATATATTCAAATCTAATCTCTCTTTATTTGGTAACTATGATTTGTTGAGTTATTTTTCTGCTTACCAATTTAAATTAAATGATTATTTCCATTTATTCTGTATCTGTATAACAAAAACAAACCAAATCTGTAGGTTATGCAGATTCCTAATTGTAGCCATTTGTGGTGCAGGCTAGAGGCATTGTCTTAGCAGTGATTTCTGCCTTTAAGAGAAGAACTGCAGGGAGTGCAGCACATCTTTGTGATGGGAAAGTCACAACTGAGTCATCACCGAAGTCACAACATGAAGTCATGACTCATTCTCCAGGAAAAATAAAATAAAATTTGGCCTTTTGCTTTAATAGGATCTGCTGTGCTAATCTTTAAGTTCATGAAGAGATGCTTCTTTCCAGGTAAATCTGACCACATATGCAGTTCAAAAAACACAACTGAAGATAAACACGTTAGGCATACAAACAGGTATCCAGTAAAGGCAAATATAATTTTTGCATTGTGAAACCAAGGTATTTTCAGCATAAGAGTACAAGATGTGTTTGAATTATTCTGAGAATGCATGAGGTTTTTCTCTCAGAGAGTTGTGAAATGGAGTGTAACATGTTTTCCTTTCATCCATTGCTGTTAAGCATCTCTGTTAAGAAGCCGTCCTTCATGTGCGTTATCTTTATGAGATTTCCTTGCTGACCTGCTGATTTAATCTTTCTGAGAGCCTTCCTGGTGTCACGGTGTGTTGCAGAAAAGTGGAAACTGAGAGAAAGATCTTGCCTTAGTCTCCTTGGGTGAATAAGCCCTTTAATGACATTTTGATCAGCAAGGTTATGTCTGAGTCCAACAGTGATGTTGAACCCACAAAGACAGTCAACATCAGGCTTATCTGCACCTTCTTAGTCTTTAATTAGTCGAATTGTCAAACAGCAACAGAAAAAAGTCCAACACATTTCAACTTCAAGAAATAGAAGCTTTTTATCGCCTTCAAAATACCTATTTTGTGGTGTCAAAATAAACATGGAAGATGTCTCTAAAATTATTAGTTTCCTTAGGACAGCTGTTTCTTTTTCATTTTATTTACACATTCAGAAGGAATAATGAAGGGGAAAAAATAACTTGTTTAATTAGAAAGAAATCCCAATTTCTGAAAGACATTTTTGCATATTTGCTAAGTTTCTCCAGCAAAACAACAAGCAGGAATCAAACTACAGATAGATTGGATGAGATTTGTAGATGAAATATGGAAAACTAAGTAAAAATATTAAAGTTTACAATGTTTTTTGGATAAAAAATATGATAAAAAAAAACAAATGATATAGATGTTCATTAGACAATATTACATCATATTTACTTTTTTGTTCTAAATAATGCCTATTAGGATATAGAAAATACATTTATTATCAAATGTTTTAGATTAAAATAAATTCTTTGGGAAAAAGTATACAGTGAATGTTGATAAAAGAATGAAGGTCAAGGCTATCTTACTTTGTAAATAACATAAAATAAATAAGTGATTACACTTACTGTTTCCTTTCATTCCACTACATGCTACTTAAGGCTTTTCACATTAAATTAATGTTAGAGAACTTGTTTGCAGTATATTTTTAATTATTTCCAGTTATGTCTGAGGGTTTAGTAACATTTCTAATTGATCTAATAATGAAAATTATTATATTATTCATCATTATTATTGATGAAAACATAACTGGAATTAAAAAAAAGTCAGTTAGGTAAAAAATTGTAAAACTGTAAGAAACTGTAAGAAGCTATCTCTACTAATCTGACTAAGGAGGAAGATCTAGTTTTTGATGGATTTTTACAAACAGAACAACATGGAGTTCTGCTGATCTTTTTAACAAGATTTAAGGGGATTGTTCTGCTCAACAAATGAAAATAAAGGAGGGATTTGGTTCCTTAGATGACTTTGGAAAGCCGGCCGAGAATCTGGGGAGTTGCACCGATTTTTATCTTTCCAGGAAGAAAACTCTCAGACGTTGTTGGTTGAACACCACTCACCTCCAGGTCACCATCACATGAAAACCTTAAGCTCAAAGAATTATCTCTAATGAAGCTAAGGCTTTGAAGACTCAAAATGGATTTCACAGATCTCCTCGGTGGATGAAAACTCTTTGAAGTAGTGATAAAAATGAAGACTTTTCACCTGAACGTGTTTCCATTTAGAGTAACACTGTCTTCTCGATTCCCGTCAGCCTCAAATTGCAGGATGACCCCTTGAATCCCTCACATGTTCTCCTGCTTGACCGGATCTCCGGTCAAGCCAGTGATGTGTCTATTGCATCTAGAAATCATCTTCAATCAGGATCTTTAGTTTGCTGAATTTCATTAAGGTAGGCGAGCATGAGCTTATAATTTTAGACTGTCGACTTCCCACACAGCATGAGAGAAAAATGCAGATATACACACACTGACTGACATTCACTCGTAACCTCATGATGCCATGGAAACTGCAGTTGCTCAAAAGGGTTGCCATTAAATGGCCCAATAGGAAAGACATAATAGTCATTATTAGCCATTGGGATTTTTCAGTACTGTTTACATACAAATAAAAAAAAAATATGAAGTCATTATTAAAATAACACCACGTGTTTGCATGTTGTCAGGTAGTTTAATTACGTTTGTTGCCTTTGTTTAAAGATGTTTGTTGACCAAGAATATCCAGAACTTTGAAATGACAAGTACTATCACTTGACACTTTAAATTTCAATATGATTTTATCAGGATTTGATGAAGTAGGTTGTCAAAATAAAGAAAGAACATGACAAAAGGTTTTCAAGTGGTTTTTCCATGTAAAATTCTGAAGAATTTTGCATGTGTTTCAAATTTTTATACTTTGATACCTTAACATAAAATTTAGAAATCTTCCCTAATGAATCCCTAATCACTGCTAATTTATGCCACCATTGTCTAAATGTTTGAAATGCTTTGATACCCTTTACTTTTTTGCCATTTGTCACTTTGCAATCACTTTGCAATCTAACAGATTTATTGGAATTTTATGTAATAAAGCAAAACATAATGAGTGCTTGGAAAAGCATACATGGTTGTTAAAATGGTTTACAAGTATAAGTTTGAAATTTACTCCCAATCGCCATATATTTAACTGCTTGCATCAAGACCAAATGTACTAATGTTTAATTTGGTGAGTGTACTGCATAATTGTCTTCCAGTGAAAAATGGAACAAATGGATAGCAACTGATATCAAAGTTTAAAAAAATTTGAATGTAGAGAAAGGTCCAGTTGTTTCATTTAATGTTATTCTTTGAAATCAGAATGTCTTTCATGCAATTAAGCAGCAGAAACTCTAGGGTGCAAATGGTGCCTGTTGTTTCTAATGACATGTCACATTCTTAAAGCCATGAATGGCCTGTTAACCCCCCCAGAAACTTTGGCTAAGAGGTGAAGCATGTAAGGAAATGACAAGAAAAAAATTAAAGACCACAACTGTGTTTAAAAAAAAGGACAAGTTTGTATTATGAGTACAAGAAAACATTTCGCTTTAGTGTTACGTTTCCTTGAATAAAACACGTGGAAAGTCCTCCAGTACATTCCTTATCTTAACCTCCAAGGTGAGCACAGACCCATGGGAGTACATAGTGTGTCTAGAAGGAGCAAAGCATTGTTGGCCGAGAAAACAAAACAAATCTCATACATACACATGAATCACATTATAGGAGGTGGATGCACACACCTGAAATCCACTCAAAAGCATCTTAAGAGATGCACAAACCAGCAAACAAAAACAAAAAAAAAAAACTTGAAATGTAATCACATAACAAGAACAAGCACACAGTGCTCTAACATCGTTCAGAAATCCGTTGAATCATTCATGAGCAGCTTCCGTAGGTCATGGTCCTCTTAACTTTTTGCAGTGAAACTTAAAACATTCAGTTGAACGTGGGGAGTGATGAACTCAGGAGTGCTAGCAGTCTTTATGATAATGCACTTGGACAGTTTAGGTCAAGGATTTAATTCTGCCTTGGAAACCCTGTTTTCCTTTTATCTTGGTGAGGACTTAACAGAGCTAGGAAGCTTTGACCTCAGAGAAAAAACTGTTTTGTTCCTGGAAAGGAAAACACATGTGATGTCTAAGCAAAGAGAAAAGAATGTTCTGGGCTTATCTCTTCTTGCTTCTGAAGCTCATTTCTCCCAACCTACATGGTCAAATAACAAAGAGCAACCTTTAAAAATCTAAAGTAAAGTTTTTCTGTCACTAGAAAACAACAGGGAGCATCATAAAACAATCAGAAACAAGTCCAATGTATGTGTATGAAAATCACTTTGGCAATGTAGTTCTCCTCTACAACTCCCCAGCACAGTAAATATTAACATCAGCTGAGCATTTCTCCCACACACTACACCACAGCTGCTGGTTCTGCACAATACAAGATGAACACAGAGTGTGATTGGGCCAGCTCAGGCTCTGCAGTCCTGCAGATGAGAACACTAACGCATTACCCAGCATCAGAGAAACGTTAAGCTGGCCTCAAGCACCCTGCGCACGAAGAGACCTCAGAGAAACTTAGGTTAAGTTTTGACTGAGCTGTAAATTCAGTGGCAGTGTCTCGCTCATTCTCCAGATCCCTACAGTCCTTCCTGGGATCCGGTTGCAGTCCCACTCTGGGTGTGTGAAGGCTGCTGCGTTCCTTTCAGGACTGCGCTGACGCTGTGAGAGCCAAGGCCGTCAGAGTTGTGACTGTGGGGTCGCTGTCTGTCACAAGCAGGACTCGCGGGAGCCGATGTTTGTGTGCAGAGACTTCGTATTCTGCTCTTTGTGATTCCCGTTGTGAAGAACAGAATACCTGAGTGGAGGAAAGGGAAGGGAAGTGATGGGACAAAGAGAAATCACAAAAATGAGGTTAAAGAATGTGTAATTCACGACTTATCAAGGCAAAAAAGTGAAATCCAAAAATAGCTACCTATCACAACTTTCAGAATATTTTATGGGAGATGTCTTCTGTGTTCACTGTAGTAAGAAATCCTTTAAATTATTTAAAAAAGCAGGGTACATGAAGAGAAACGCAAACGAGATAAATGCCTACAGTGCTTCTCTGTGCTCTCATGAATAGAGTAGTCACTCCTGACACTCCCTTGTGCTTTTTATTTTATGCCTGTCAAAGAGTGTTACTGTAGCTTTGGCATATGGCTGAAAGTACAATCTAAAATTCTCGCTTTGCTAAGTTATGTTATGTCTAGACATAACTTCAGATCATCCTTTCAATTTGATATCTACATGTGCTCTGTAAGCTCGCTGATCCGCACTCGGACAGAGGTGGAATCTGAAAATTATGACAGAATCAGATAACCTGTACATGTCATCTGAATCTCAAAAAATTTAAAAAAGTGTCTTTATTTCACTAACTGAACTGGGTCACTTAACCATGAGGTGGTATTGTCACATTTTTGTGTGTTTAAACCAGAGTTTGTTTTTTATGATACACAGAATTAAATATTTACAGTACTGGAACATGCATAAACTTCCTGTTTTGTTTTATTTTATTGAAACCTGCCCACATTGTCATATAATTAAGTTCCAGAAACAACAGGGTGTAAATGATGCTTGAATATGTTATGAGAAATTGCTTCAATGTCACAGTTACGCTGATGATTGTCAAGTCTACATTCTTTTGATCCATCCATCCATTTTTTTACCCCCTTGTCCCTTAGTGGGGTCAGGAGGTGCTGGTGCTGATCTCCAGCTAACGTTCCGGGCGAGAGGCGGGGTCACCTGGACAGGTCACCAGTCTGTCACAGGGCAACACACACACACACACACACACACACACACACACACACNCACACCTAGGGACAATTTGGAGAGGCCAATTAACCTGACAGTCATGTTTTTGGACTGTGGGAGGAAACCGGAGTACCGAGAGAAAACCCACCATGCACAGGGAGAACATGCAAACTCCATGCAGAAAGACCGGGACCGGAAATCGAACTCAGAACCTTCTTCCTGCAAGGCAGCAGCTCTACGAACTGCACAATCATCTACATTCCTTTGAAACAAATATTCTCACTCTGTTAAACTTTCAGTTTTTGAGCTTCTATGATGAAACGACAGGTCATATTATTCATCCCACATGGCCTTTGTGACACCCACCATGTTAATTTTTGCTCTTTGAATCCATATTTGAAGCCCACTGCCACTCAAATCTGTAGGAAAAAAAAGCTTTCCCAGCTGCAACAAATTGGCCAAATCAAAAACATTTTGTCCAGTCATGATTTTGAAAAGATCATTATTGCCTGCCTTGATTATTGTAATGCACCATATTTCTGGGTCAGACTGGCTGCCCTCTCTCAAATTCAGCTTTTCTGAAATGCAGCTGCCCATCATTCCTGAGCTGCCTGCTCTCCACTGGCTCCCTGTGTGCCACAAAACTGATTTCAAAATTATTTTTACATTCTTAAAGTGGACTTTCTCCACTTTATTTTTCATATTTGCTTCACCCATACTCTCCTTCACAGACTCCAAAGTCATCGGAGCAGCTGCTCTTGACCGTTCCGAAGTTCAGAGGTGATCAGGTTTTGGCAGCTGCAGCCTTGAAGTTGTGGAACAAGGCAGGCTCCTTCATTTGTCTCTTATTTTTTGTTTAAAACTCATCTTTTTTACATGGACTATGACACAGCATGAGGCATTGTTCTTTTCCTGGAGTAGTTGTATTGCTTTTTGACTGTTTTTATTTTAGTTTCCATTTTTTTATTTATTTTCCTAAAATACATAACTTTGGTTAACCATTTGTTGTTTTGAATGTGCTTTGTAAATACATCGGATTGGGTTCAGAAATAAAGAGTCCCAAATCTGGAGTCAGTCACAATGTAAAAGAAGCAAAGTTATCCACTAGTGTTGGTCCGCTATGTACCAGAAAACCTTAAAACATTACATGCTTCCCTCTGTGAAGCTTGTAAAACAGATTCAAATTTAAGTATCTGGCGTGTGACAAACTAATCGCTCAAGGAAATAAATTTAATCTGTCAAAACATGTATTCAGCAGAAAACAAGCACACAGTAGAATTTTTTTTATAACAAAACATGTCAAAAGAGCTTTAAGTGAAATATGACAAAAGAAAATTGGTATCTGTAACAGGTCTTACAGATCTGCCAGCCTCAAAACATTTGCATTAGAAATGTTCTTCACAGCACACCGGCATGCTTACATGTTATTCTACATATACAACATGAATGCTGGAACCTAGATTTTCTTTCTGTGTGTGGGGGGGGGTCAGAAAGACCTCACCTCAGGCTAAAACCATTACGAGCTGTTTAGACAAACACCCCGACCAAAGACACTTCCTGCTGTCAAACTGGCCGTGAAATACACCTTTCAGACAGCCACCAACATTTAGGACTTTGCTGAAAGACACAGGCTTCAGATTCTCACCGAAGCAGAACACAAAATTGCTCCCACATTGCAGCATTAAACCTTTAAACGGCTTCACTGTTGTGCTCTGAAAGTGAGCACACAGATGCTTAAAAAAAAACCAAAGTCACAAACAGGGCAACTGCCAGTAGATTTCTGAAAAGCTTCAGCTGAGCTTTTGACCAGATGCATGTATTGTAGCTGCATTCACAGCAATATGTAATACGTTATGTAACTCCTAAATATAAAGGATTAGATTTTTGTTAATTGAAAAACAATTGCTTTGACTGTGTGCTAATCTGTAGTGCAATGTATTTAGCAAGATTGCAACAAGCTCAAATGATTCTATAAATGAAATGAGGCAGTGATCTGTTGTTAGAACCAGCTGAAAGGAAAAAAAAACACATTACTGACCCAGTAAGTCCTGCAGAATCAAATTTAATCCTGTAGTTAGCGCCATACAGCCATGTGACTTTTAGAGGTCTGAAATGAACTCAAGCAATTGAGTGGGAAAATAGTGGCAGTGGGTAGGTGGTGTTGTATTTTCATTTGACATTTAACTTTAAAAAATTGGCAACATGAAATGTGAGAAAGATTTGCACACTTTTATGAGGTCGGAAAGAGCAGGAGCTTCTTGACTTGACAAGAAGTCTTGAGTCTATGACTTGACAGAGCAGGGCTGTTTTGGTAGGAAAACGGGGGCTGACACACCATCATTCAGGACCTGGATCTCCAAGATATAGATTTTCCAAAAAAACAAAACTTAAACTTCAAACTTCAGCAAAATACAAAACAAAAAAACAAACAGTGAAAGCATAAGTGCTACCATATGTGTACATGAGCAATGCTGGGTACAAAATTTGGTTAGGACACTATGTACAAAGACTATGTGTAGCCATTTGGAGCATATATTTAATTTAATACTTGGATCAAATGAAACTCCAAAGGAGGACATGTGGCTCGATCTGTACAGTGTTTATCTGTGGTTTTATTTGTACACAGCTGAGCCAACAGGCCAACTGGCAGAGCAAGAGACAGGATGGAGATTTGTTTAATGAGGCCAGAGGAGAGACACAGTGAGACAGAAGGCCTGGATCCCAAGCAGACTAAACAGTTCTACATATTTCAGGCAGCAATGTGGCAAACATTCATCTTGATGAAGTCTCGCTGATGAAGACTTTGAACGGTCTGCGCAGCAGACTCTGACATCTGACGCTACATGTGGAGGAGGTGGGAAGTAGAGATCTGTCTGTCTGTTACAGCAACATTACCTCCAGATGAGTCTTATGTAATTTTAAAGAAAATTGATAAAAGGCGATTTTAAACCTAAACCATATAATCACATATTCTGGGCTCCTAATGGCACCGATTTCATCATAGGCTGCGTGATGCTCTTCATTAAAGCATTGGTTTTACATTATTCATTTATTACATTATTAATTCTTGAAGCTGTTGAGATGCAGTCTGGCATTTATTTAAATGCAAACAAAGCACACTATAAAAAAGTCTTTATTAATTGCTGGTCTTGTTTGTACTGAGGGAACAAGACTTTCTTGAAAATGTTTAGAGGTTTTATAAAATGGAACTTGTGATGTATTTTTAGAACATCATCTAACTTTTTTCAAAGAATTTTTTTGGTTTCTTAAATATTACATAATTCATGAATTAAGTAGTTGGACCAGTGTTGTGTCTATATGTGGAGACAGTTTGTTCCATTTTTTGATTGAAACTATGAAAAATAGCAATGTCCTTGTTCTTTGAGATCAAAGACCATGCTGTAGCACAGATATTCCCAAATAGCTTTCATCTAATCCAAAAGACAAAACTTTTCGATGCACCCTCTTTTAGATCTGACACTTACTGCTTTGTCCACAACTTTTCTGATATAATCATTATCTTAAGCACTCACTATATAACATTTTATCCTGAACAGTATTGGAAGTGAGTCATAAATGCAATCAAGCCCAAAGGAAAACTTTGAAAGGTTTTCAGAGTTTGAAGAACAACTGACAAAAACAACCTAACAGATGATAAAATGAGTTCTGACTGCTTGGAGCCAAAACAGAAATAAATTAGGTGTGATATTATTTTAAAATAGCTATGCTATTTGTAGCAATGATTTTGTCATTAAGGAACATGGGTATACTTTCATAGAAAGAGGAATGTGGCAGAGCATGGCTACAGCTAATGAGGGCAAGAGGACAGAGTCCTTAGAGCTACAGGAGAAAGCAGCTGGACTTGATTTGTTATAACATGTTTAAAAGAAATACAAGTGATTGTAAAAATCCACCATTTTTATTCAATTGTAAGCTATCTATGATGTTCAATATTTTGAAAATTACAAGGCTATTTTTCTGATACATGCAGACCCTTACTAATGAGGTGATATGGATCAAGCCTTCAGTCACTCTCCCAGATTACAGCAAATGAGTGTGAGAGTCTACAAATG
This sequence comes from Micropoecilia bifurca, assembly GCA_903067075.1. Lineage (NCBI taxonomy): Eukaryota > Metazoa > Chordata > Actinopteri > Cyprinodontiformes > Poeciliidae > Micropoecilia > Micropoecilia bifurca. The sequence goes on from CAEGAF010160462.1 coordinate 12,131, forward strand.
TAAGTCCCAAGTGTTACTACTTTAATATCACATAAAGGACTGTTCTTACTGAATACTGATTAAAACATGTTCGTTCTTCTTAGTAGAGCCATGCAAGTAGGAGAAGGTTGTAATCATGATGGTCAGAGCTGTTCTTAAACAACTCTCACCACTGTTTACATGTAATGTTTACATGTAATTACTGTAACATCAAATGTTAAATTGAGGTTGCTCTATAACTATATTGCAAAACTATTTTAATATTAAATGAAGAAAAACAAGAAAAATAAATGTTAGTCTTGATATCATTTAACTAACATGCCTTATTTGTCCCACACAGTCATAGCAATCTACATAAAATCAGTTTTTTCTGTAGCCTCATTCCTATAAATATCCATGAACACACAATACCTCCGGCCTGCAGCGTAAGCTCCTCTTTAATATATTGGATATATTTGATGAAAAACTAAAACATTTTAGAGGTATTATTTTCTTCCGTGACATGCAAAATTAAAAGCAACAAAAGCAGGCAAGATACATTTACAACCTGTTCAACTTTGCATGACACTACCTAGTGATTTAATAATCTGTCTCATGGCAGATTTATTGCAGTTCATGCCTAAGCTTCATAGACATAGGCTTTTTGGTCCTCTTGTTCAGCTGCATTAACCTCAGGATTAACCTTCTGAAAATGAAACGCTGAAGCTCTTGTCCTTATGTTGTTTAGTCCGTTCATAAAGGAGATCTTAACAGAGTATGATTAAATGGTAAAAGTGCTCCTGGAGATGCTTAACCAAGGTTAATGTATGGGTTAATGCAGTGGGAACACACAATGGGATAACAATCTGACCAGATTAAATATGGCAGAGATTTTCCATATCTAGGCATGCCTAAATATAGGATTCACTGTAAAACAAATACGTTAAAGAGGTAACAGGCATGTATAGATATGAAAATTCTAGACATGCTTGAATTAGTGTTTGTCATTACTATTTTTTAAATTAATTTCAAATCCATAAAAAAGTAAATTACTTTTAGAAAAAAAATCAGAAACCCAACAGTTGTGGTTCAGCCAATGTCCCGTTATTTTACATTTAAATTTGACCCTCATATTTTACTTATTTCATAAGCTGTTTATGGTTTCAAACTCTAAATTTCAGCATCACAGAGCTGAGATTTTGTGCTACCATATCGACTCTATCCTGAGTGGATCAGAGAAAATGGAGCCCAGCAAAATCTGGATTCATTTTGTGTGTGTGGCGAACAGCTGAGGCTTCAATCCATGCAGACAAAGAAGATTTAAAGCCAGAGACACGAGGCAACAGAGCTGTCCACTAAACCTGCAGTTTGAAATGTAGTACCTAATCCCTAAGCAAACAACAAAAAATACTTCCCAGGATGGTTAAACCTGCAACACAAAACCCTTTTCAGCTGCAGGCTTCCACTGGTACTTTGATCATTTATTGTTGGTGATGAGGAGCTCACAGTATTTTATAATGGGAGCTAAGGACTTGAAGTTTATATATATATATATATATATATATATATATATTATTTGTCATAGAATTTAAAACTACTTTCACCCTTGGTTGCAGAATATCAGGTCTTGTGTCCTGGAGTTGAAGACACGGAAGTAAGTAAAGAAAGAGAAGTAAAGAAAGAGAATTCAACTATTTTCTGATATTTAATTTTAATCTGAGTAGTGAGACAAGTCTTATATTATCAACGGGATGCCGACCCTCGAGGACCGACTTTGGACACCCCTGGTTTAGATCGTCCCCTCATCCCTTCATCCTTTCATCCCCTCATCTCTTTATTCCCTCATCCTCTCATCCCTCCCTTCATCCATTCATCCCCTCATCCTTCATCCTTTCATCTCCTCATACCTCAATCTCCTCATCCCTTCATCCCCTCATCCCTTTATTCCCTCATCCTCTCATCCCTCCCTTCATCCCTTCATCCCCTCATACCTTCATTTCCTAATCCCTTTATCCCATCCATCCTTCTGGTGCCTGTCTCCAGCCTTCAACAGGCGAGAGGCGGGGTCACCCACAGACTTAGGGAGAATTTAGAGAAGCCAATTAATCCTGACAGTCATCTTTTTGGACTGTGGGAGGAAGCCGGAGAACCCGGAGAGAACCCACCATGCACAGGGAGAACATGGAAACTCCATGCAGAAAAAAGGCCTGGAATTGAACCCAGAACCTTCTTCCTGCAAGACAACAGTTCTGCCAACTGCACCATTGTGCATCATGCCTTCTTTTTTAAAATCTTTAAACTTATATCTTCTAGTTCTAGTGAAATGGACTCAATATGTAGTCTTAAGTTCAGGAGCAGGACCACATCCAGACCACATCTCTAATTATATATGTATATTCATCTAATTTCATCCCTTTGTCCCATCCATCCATTTTTTTACACCCTGATCCCATTGAGATCTGTGCTGGTGCCCATCTCAGACTTAAGGAGAATTTAGAGAAACCAATTGACCTGATAATCATCTTCATGGACTGTTGGAGGAAGCCGGAGTACCCGGAGAGAACCCACCATGCATCATGCCTTCTTTTTAAAAATCTTTAAACTTATGTCTTCTAGTTCTGGTGAAATGGACTCAATATGTTGTCTTAAGTTCAGGAGCAGGACCAC
>CAEGAF010160463.1:0-50826 GCA_903067075.1 Micropoecilia bifurca
GCAGCAGGGAACGGGGCCCGGGGATTGGCCAGAGGGCCCGGTGAATGGTACAGGGCCCGTGATTGGTCAGGGGGCCCGGTGATTGGTAGGGGGCCCGTGATTGGTCAGGGGGCCCGGAAATTTCCTGGGTGAGGAGAGACGATTGGAAACGTTACCTCGTTTTTTTCCACGTCTTCGTCCACTTCAAACACATGAGCAGCTAGCTTCTCCGGTCTCAACACCTTACTGAAGGACAAACGTCACATTAATTTCACTTGGTTCAGTTTAAACTTCCTCTTGTCATACAATCATTTTTCATTATATATATATATAATCATTAGATGTTTCATTATTCATTAGCACTGCTACAACCGCCTTCAATTGTGACTTTAAATTATGACTAAGAAGTTAGTGCAATTAAGAACCCTTTCCTGAAGTCACAGCAGTATGCAGTGGCAAAAAAATAAATAAAAGAAATCACACAATTTGAGTTTCTATGTGGTGGACCCTTAAAGTAGTGCATAAGAAAGATAAAATGACTTTTATTCTTCAAATTACAAATTGAAGGACCAAACTGAAGAGAAGGCTAAAACTAATATTTTCGTGGCAGCATCAAGTCAATAGAGCTGATATTTATGGTCTCTCTGTTTCCAAATGTGCAAACGTAGTAGGAACATACCTAAAAAGACTTTAAGGTGCCGATTAAAGGGGGTGGGATACGAATGTACATCATACTTATCAAATGCTTATTTCCAAAAAAAGAATAGGTAAACAATGAAGTACTTCCCTTCCACTTCACAACTATGGAAGGGAAATACTACTTCCCTACTTTGTGATTGTTTATTTCATAATATTCCTGCAAGATACATTGGCGTTTGTGTTTGCATGACAAAATATGAAAACTTTCAAAGGGTGTAAATACTTTTCAGAAAGTGTGTTTTGCAACCCCAAAAGCACACAAACAGTACTAATAATACAAATGCATTTTCTACCTTTTAGGGAAACCACAACTTTTTATGAAAGTTCAACTCAAACAACATACCATTTGCCCTTTGACCTTTACACAACCCAACGTTCTCTGAGGAACTACTTCTATAAACAGTCCAAACCAAGGTCAGGATTTATCTATCTTCTGCCCTGCCATGACTTAAACATCACACGACATCTGTGGAGTCAATTCCTGCACTCAAGGAAAGCGGCTCGGCCAAGGACGCCCAACGCATTGTTGGAATTTTCCTTTTGTTCTAATGGCATTAGTCAACATTGCTCCTAAAATAGCTCTCTGTATCGGGGTATGAAAAACAAAGGAAGTCCTCTATTGTTGCTCTAGTACCTCCATGGCAGGTATCCTTGCTTCTAGAGCTCTGGCTACATCAGCTACAGGGCAATAAACAAAGCACCGGGATGCTGAGCACAATAAGATTTATTAAAAGCCACAGAGGGAACATCAGCTAAAGAGAACATGTATTTATAGATCATACAGTCTCATGAGTAACATTGAAATTAGTGACAATTATGAGATGAACAAACATGTTTAAAACAGAACTACAAGTTGCCAAGACACACTAACATGTCAAGTTTAGAGATAAAAAAAAAACAAAGTCTAATGGAATTTGCAAAGTGCAACTAAACTGTATCTTTAATCTGACCTTCCATAATGACCAGTCTGCTGCAAAGACTTCCTGTTTCCTCATTTCAGTCTGTATATTTAAAGCTTCAAACGCTGCACTTTAGCTTAGGGCGTTTATGGTCAAAGAATAAGCCTGGGTTAGCACATCTGAATTACACACACTCACTGTGGAAGCTGGCGAAAGTCTCCAGAATACTCCTCATACTTGTAGTTGACCGCATGCCAGTCAGACTTGTATGTTTTAATGCACTGCAGAGAGAAAGGAACAAAAAAAGGGTTAGAGGTTATAAGATAAGACGAAATGAAATTGAAATTAAGTGGGTTTAGTTATGGCTAAAAGAATAAAACACATTTTTATTCGAATGTTGAAGAGGAGCTGCTACTTTGCTCAAAAACATCAGGGGAAGTCATAGACTTTCAAATATTTCCAGACAAATATAATAAAAGTTTAGATGTGCAAAGTTCTGCTTTTGTATCTGAAACAAAACTGTTAGCTAACTTTCACGCTTAGCACAAAAAAAAAATCTTAATTTTCAAGCGACCCAGTTAAAGTTCCAGGCTTCAAATCAGTGGCATGAGCTTAAATGGATTGCTCTTGCTCAGAACTTTGTTAGGAGAAACATCGAAATTGAAAAATCAGACAATGGCAAATTGCAAAAACGTGCAAAATACAGCTAATAGTCGTATTTCTTATCTTAATATGTGTTCTTCGGCTCTCTGAATTCTTCAACAACAACAAAAAAAACAAACTATACAACCCACAATGTCCAAGACAAAAGGTCAATAAAAGTGGAAAAAATCATTTCAGGGTAAGAAAAAAAAAGAAGGAAACATCCATCTGTATAAGTAACCCCAGCTGTTCCAGATGGAGTTATGATGTAATGCCCTGCTACAGCAGCGGGGGTCTATCATGTACTGTGCTCTATATTGAGTCGCATCCCAAGTATCCAGAGCACAGATTCTCTGACACAACATGGGGTCAAGTACCAACAATATATGGACTCCATCTCTGGACAATCCACGGCACACTTACTGTCAGGAAATCAGAGGGTGGAGAACACAAATAAAAGTTCACATGAAGGCCAACAGTGACATTCCAAAATGTGCACCAGATGAGTTTTCTCTCTTCTCAAAGCCAAACGAATGGTCGGCATTTGTTATTCTCAACAACACTCTCTGAAATCAAACCAGCTTTACCTGCACAAGAAAATCAAACCTTTGATTAGTTTGTTTCAATCAAGAGTACCAGTATCCATCTGGTCTGAAAGGTATGAATTCCAGGTGCTCTAACTACGGCAGAAACAAAGCAAATTGTGCTTGGCTAAAAGTAGATCAAACTTGGCGGCACATCAATTGAAAGGACATTGCAGGGTTTCAGTCAAAGCCTAGCCTTTGGCACTAGGGGAGGGATTTAAAATGGTCAAAGCAGGCTAGCATCCATGCATGTATTGGTTTTACCTCTTGGACAAACAGAGAGGAAGCTTCTTTCTCAGCAGTCTCTGGCACAGTGGAGAGCAAAGTCCGTCCCTGGCGCCGCAGGGTGGAGATCTGAAGGGAGAGAGGCATGAAAAACAGATCACACAACACATCCATTCTGTCAGGCACCAGGGCAAATTTCATTTTACAAGACCTCAAGATTACAAAATGTACTGATCCCCTTTAATTAATTAACTAAACGTCTTTCTCAGTCTTTGGGCTTCCAAAGGTATTTCGAGGCCAGAAGGGGTATTTATAAAAACCCTCCAGCGAGTTCTACATCCGCCCCAGGGTCACCCTGAAAACCTTCAAAGAGATGAGGCCAGGAGGCTTCCTCATTAGATGCCCGAACCGTCACAGCTGGTTCAGCTGAAGAAATCCTCTAGGATCTGTGGGACCACAGAAGCAGGAGTCCTTCTGGTTCCTGGATGCTTCTTTGCTTTTTAAGAAGTCTCCAGAGACAACCAAGACTGAAGGACTTAGCACTTCCCACGCTAATGTCTGCAACCATACTAACTGAAATAGATAACAAAGTCGACAACACTGGTTGCCTCTTCAACCATCAACCTTTTATTTCAATAGCCTCTGAAGATACTCTGCTAAAAATAAATAACATACCATTGTATTACTTTTTAGGTATACTTGACAGTATGCCGTTTGATCATTAGCAAAACAATGATTGATAGATTTTTTTTATTTTTTTTTTGTCATTTTGAACACCATGATGTATATATATTTCAAATATGCTCCACTGGTACTGAATTTATGACAATAAATTGCTTCATCTCTGCAGATGCACTCTGTAATGAAAATGATTCAGTCACCTCGACATGCCGATTGCTTGTAATGGGGTCCGCCTTACAACAACTCCAAGTGAAAATTTATAATCTTTATGTAAAACACCAAGTCACTATTTCATATGTATATGTATTCATTTCATTAATTGAAATGTATACATTCTTATAAAAATCCCTTTTTTTCCAGTGTGTTTGTGTGTTATATATGCTAAACATATTTAGCAAATGGGAAAAAAATAAGATGAGCTGGCAGTGTAAGGAATGACTGCTGTAGGATCTGAGTCAATCCAGTCAAACTCCAGACCCAATTATTTCCCCTCCTAGCCTTATAATGTCAGACAGCGTAGAGTATGGTCCATAGGAAATGTGCCTCAGGCTGTGAAGGCTATTGAGTCGGAGGGTCTGCAAAATTACTAGAGGCTGCCACTTCCTTTGCTTAAGACGAGTGCTCTGGTTTTCAACTCAGCTCACAGTTGGACGCAGTGACACAATGCCCTCGTTTGTCACGAGTCGCTTGTTCATACACTATTGAGCTTGCACTATTGAGCTTTAACGGTTCTGCCGTATTTTGGTTTGTACACAGGTTTTTTGGCTATTAAAATCATATTTGGCTCAATCTGGAAAATTTACATAGTGTTCTTTGATTTCCTTTTCTTCTTCTTCTTCGACTTTAAATACGTACATTACATTGTCTTATTCTGGCTGCTCCCTTTAGAAAGCACCACAGCAAATCATTTCATGTCCATAATTAAAAACTTTATGACATGCAGATTCACCTGTGTGTATTCTGACTTTCTTCAAGTGACATCAATTCCCCATTTGTCCAAATCACACCATCACTATCCCAGTTTTTGTGCACTTTCTCCTTTCTCTCACTATAGATCACAATGTCATCTGCAAACATCCAAATAGAACCCATTACATTCTAGAACTACACACAGGTGGACACTATTTGCAAATCAAGTGCTTTGTGAAGGTAATTGGTAACACTGGATTTTATTTTAATCTCAGAGTAGAGGATTGAATACGACAAAGACTTTTATTTTTATATGATTTGTAAAGCAAGTAACATCTTCCTTCCCCTTCTCAATTATGCACTACTCTGTGTCAGTATATCACATATAATAAAATAGAGTGAGGTTTGTGGTTGGAATGTGATGAAATGTGAAAAAGTGGTATAAGGAGCATGACTGATTCTGCCGAGCATTACATCAACAAAGAGTAAATCCTAACCACACATTTAATCTCTTTCCTTTAATCAAATCTACTTCCTCTTTGATAGGTTTGGGAGGATGTGTGTTTACAGATAAATTAGGGCTCTTCAGTTCAGCATGTCCCCCACAAATGCAGTGTTGTGTGGAACTTTAAAATTCTTGTAAATTCAGAAAAACAGAGGGGAGAGCACTGAAGAGTCAGAGCTTTATGACTCTGGCCATTATTAAACTCTGCTTAAAGGGGCATTATTATGTGTTTTTCAAGCACAGTATCATTTTGTAGCACAATCAGTTCTTATAAAAAAAAGTCAAAGAAATTTGACTTCAGTATTTAACATCTTCAAATTGAGCCTCCGTCTCTTTAAAAACTCACTACAACATGCCTCCTCTATTAACCTTTTAAGTTTTTACCAGCCTTGCACTCAGAAGTAGCTCATATGCTGAGCTCGGCAGATGCGCAGTTGTACCAGGTGTTTGCTAATTGCTTCTGGCTAGTCTGAAGGAGCTGAGTTGGGGAGGCTGCTCAGAGAAGCTGAAGCTCAGAGGTGGCGCTGGGTCCAACCAGGCGTTTCACACAGCTGAATGGTTGAGAGTAAAGGATTTCTCAAACATGCATGAAAAAATCAAGGCAACACTCCAGGTGTGTTTTTGATGATGGAATAACATTACAACATTAAAGTTCAAGAAAGTTGATTTAACATAATATTGTCGCTGTAAAGAGCCCCCTGTTGATAAGCAGCAGAAAAGTGGATCAATCAAAATCTTGATGTAATTATTATTTCAACAACAGGAAGATATTGAGCCAGCTCTACCTCCAACTTAATTATTCAGTTGAGTCAAGATCATCTGAATGCAAACATCACTAGTACAGAGTAACACTCAAACCCAAATGCCTACAGCCTAAGTTTTACTTGGTAACCAACGTACACAGTTCCATACTTTTTCAGTGTTGACTGAAAGAAAAAAATGAGGTTTTGTTTTTATTCTCCTAAAAACATACCAAACTGTGAACCCCTACTCTTTAAATCAATGTTTATCAGTGTTGGAGTGCAGTGCTTGTTCTCGCCACACCCATGTGTCTGGCTGTTTTAATGCTTTGTGTCTCTCCGCCCAGTGATGTGAAACATGTGTTGGGTTGGACAGATGGACAGACTGGGTCAAACCACACACACACACTTACATACACACAGGAACACACACTGGTTGCGGACAGTTACTAACAGATACAGCCTCATAATGAAAACCACCAATCATCGACTGATTGTGCAATAATCTAGGAGTAGGCTGGATGTTCCTTTATAAACACTGCGCTTGGATTCAATGTATTTTAGTTCATATCCAACGATGAGTGTATTTTATTTCAAGGTAACCTCATCTAGTTTCACTTTTTCTACTGCAAGTGATAACTGCAGTAAAAACTAAGAAGCAGATAAAGGTGAATACCTGAGTGAACTAACTTTAGAAATAGCTTTTGAGAATTTGAGAATTCAAGAATTCTAAGTGAAAATGCAAAAGGAGAATTCAAAACAGAGCATTAAAGATACCAAAGATGGAAAAATAGTTCATTTTGGAGAGGCAGGCACTTTTATACTTCATATTTCTACGCAAGCAACATCAGTTTGAATGTAAAAGATATTTCCCTATGCATCTTGTTTTTGGAAAAGGAAGCAAAAGCAATAAATCCATCAACATGCTCAGAGTTGCTCTTGCTCACCTGGAAGTCCTCCGTAGGGAACTGCAGCATATCACGCAGAACATCACTTATGATCTGGGTCTTCCTCTGGAGGAGAACGTTTTCATAGTCCAAAGGCTCTATGATCTTTGGTTTTACCTGAGGGAACAAAACACAACATTAGGCCAGCCATTTTTAACTTTCGTTTGATTTATCATAAAGGAACTGTGCCTGTTCGACAACAGCAACAACAACAGGACCATTTCATATGTTCTGGATGCATTCACAATGGTAAATCTGTAGCATTCACAGCGTGTGGACAACAAGTAGCTATTGTCCTTTCGCTGGCAGCTCTAGATACAGGAACTGGCACAATGAATATGGGCAACAAGAGGAGGAGATGCTGGATGACGGAGATTGTGTGAGTATTTGTACCAGTCACAGTGTCACAGGCTCACGTTCAGTATCTAAAGAAGTGGCCACTGCAGCTCATGGAATCGTTTTTTCTCAGAAGTACATATCACCTCTTTATGCCAGTGTGCAACAGAGACAGATCTACACCAACTGGCCACTTTATTGGCTGTACCTTGTTAATACTCATCTTCAGAACTGCTTCTACCCTTTTACTCAGTAATATTCCGCTGAGATTTTGGCCCCACAAAGCATTACGCAGTTGCAGAGAATTTGTCCGTAGCACATCCATCTATCACATCCCGAAGCTGCGGTGGAACTGTATACTCCCTAAATAAGAGTCTTCACTCTACATGAAGTCACTGAAGCAAAAAGAACTGCCTAGGCATTGATGTTTGACAGTAAGTAAGATAGCAGAGCTCAGTTCATGATGTTATACTCCCTTGACACTGCAGACCTCAGCTGTTGCATTCCACAGGAAAACCCCTGAGATTGGTCTCCCTTAAAAATAACCTTATCAACTGGGATTTAGGTATGCAAACCTCAAAAATGAGGATGTGTTTTCTTATTAAAGTTTGAATATTTTGGCATATGAAAAACAAATGCAGCCTAGCTTAGATGTGTTAAGCTAAGCTGGGCGATCAGTGCATCAGAACACAATGATTGGGAATTCACCTGCTGAAGCCTTATTGAAACATAAGGAAAATATGCAACAGTATTTCAAACATCATCAAAAGCTGAAGAATAAATTTTATAAGCTGTAGAAAAGTAAACAGCTAAGCATAGTCGCAATTACGGGATCATTTTTGTCATAGCATCTTCAAAAAATGTACAAGTTTATATAAGATTTGCAGCCCAGGTAGAAAGGTACTAGTAGGCAGCAAATGTATTGTTAGATCAGACGCTCTGCTTACTAAGGCTGTTAGTCTGAGCCATGTTCATTATGCCTACAACAATACAGAATGATAGATTATGGAAAAATTGTAAGTGGACTTAAACTTTATAGTGCTTTTTAGTCATACTGACCAGCTGAGTGACATTCGCTCCAACCTTCAGCAATATAAAGATCAGTCGGTCTTTGGAGGTCTATTGTCTCGGCCAAGGAGAATTACACATGTATTGGGGCAAAACCTCAATCAGACCAATGACCACAACCATATAATACTAAGCTATGTGGCTGATAGACACAAAATTGATTTATATTATTTGGATTAGCCTCTTGGACTTGATTCAACGAACACATGAGGCCAATTAAACACATGTCTGGATGTAGATTTAAGTTTTGATTTATTTAAGCGATTTTCCCAGTGATAAAATGCAATGACCCCCCCTCCAAATTTCTCAGCCCTGTGGATTTTAAAGATGGCCTGAGATAAGCGTAAAGTTAGAAGCTACAGCTTATAATGGGATTCTGGCCAGGCAGACAAGCAGCTGTGGACTCAGTGGCTTTCTAGGGTAACTTGCCAGTTATTAACTTGCATTAATGCATTTCATATGTGCGTCTGAGGTTTATTGTGACGACATCGTTGATTAAAGAAAAACATCCATTTGAAATTAAAAACTAAATTTAGTTTTGTTAAAAAAAAAAAGTATTATTTTAACAAAAAAATGTAATCAGACTGGTCAAAATCTTGGACTCTGGTGCACAGGAAGGGTTAACGAACAAAAGAAGCAACAAGTGCTCCACTTCCAAAAAAAGATCGGCTCCCATGAGAGGCATAGAGTCAAGCTGCTACTTCCCATCATCACGTCAGGCCCTTTGAAAGATATTTAAAGCAGCTTCTGAAGGATTCAACACAAAGCAGAATAGGAACGTACTCACCACTGGCACCTGTGGCACTCCTTCAACTTCTGCCTCAATCTCAGCCAAACTTTTGTACTGCTGTGGACTCTCTATCACCATCTCCCTTTTAGGGGCTTTGGCTGTTCGACACTGCATGGTGGTCAAGTCCTGCCAGTGCACACCTTATGGCCAGGCGGAGGATGGCATTTCAGAAAGCCGTCTTCTGTCTCCGAAACTTTCAAGAGCTTTGATGACGTCCAGCGAGTTTCCCTCTTTTTACTCAACCGTGGGCCCGGCCTCCCTCTCCCTTTCTCTCCCCTGCTCTGTCTCTCATCAAGAAACACACAACTCCTCCCACCCTCACAGCTGTACAGATGTAAGAATGTGCGCAGCAGGAGCAGGAGAGGACGTACAACAACCCCTCCCTCATTAAAAACCTGGAAAAGACCCATGGATCACGTCATCATGTTCCAGCCCCACCTGCCTATTTATCTACAGTCACGATAAAAAAGAAGGACATCCTCTCTGGACCATGACACTGAACCTCAACTGTACAAGATGTACGCACGAGGATGATGAATTAAGAAAAACACTAGCTAAATTGAAGAAATTTAGTGAGAAGAATCAACAGAAACGATGTCCGTTGTTGAAAACATATTGCTCATCAGAAAAGCATATCAATAAAAACACTTCAGCACAAACCATACTGGGACAGATGAGGGTCAATGAGACGATCTACCATAGCAAACACAATACTTTTTAGAGATAACTAAATACAGCATATCACTACCAACACCTTCCATCTGTCTAGCATGGGGGAGGAGCACTGACAATTTGGTCTATTTTTGTAGGCGGCGAGTCAAAACTAAAAGCCAAAATGCGGTCCTATTGGTGTGACTCTTGAAGGTTGGCCCGTAAACACGAGGACAAAGTTGTTGGTACTCCTCTGTTAATAACTGGAAAACCCACAAGCTCACTAAAATAACTGATAAAAGCAACGATAAATAACAATTTGCTGACAGTTAACCAATGAAAACCAGACATTGCTTTTAAGAATGTGGATCAATTTTTAAAAAGAAACTAAAGAAAAAGATCTGGACAAAAATGATGTTTATGATGAAAAAAATGAAAACAATTTGAACATAGGGACGTGGTAAATTAATATATGTCCTCTAATTAACATAATCACAGAGGCTGATATGGCAAATTAAAGTTGCAGTACATAACGTTTACAGAAGTATATCACTATGTCAATAATCTGTGCAAATCTATGCAAATATCAAATACCTGCCTTTTCTAAACTACTTGTCAAGTTGAAGAAAAAGTGCTTCTCATGCAGATTGTTGTTAATGATCAGTTTTCGTGTAAGACAGACTCTAAGAAAGCCTCAAAATAACTGAGCAGTAACAGTAACAATATTTCTTGAGTCAACACTGGCACCACTACTTTTCCTCTGCTTTGAACTGCTACTCTGGTATATCTACAACATCAGACTCCCACAGCAGGGTCACTTCCTCCTTCTCCGGCTCTAAGGAGCAACACACAATCTCTTGTAAAAGTTTAAGGACTCGGGAAGAGCTTCCCCAGGTTTCTTGTAACACTCAGCGCTCTCTGTGGACAGCTGCTGGTTTTTCATCTTCTAGCAGAAAAGAGGCCTCGGTTCAGCTGCTCCTCTCACACTGTGTGTTTTAAAACGATGACACCGACGGCAATCAGACAAAAAAACATGTTGTGTTGTGCACAGCGCCCACACATCAGTGATGTTTTGGATCTTTCTGACTCAAAGAGAATGATTAATATCTAACTGTCTCCATTGGCAGAGGAGTTCGAAGAGCATCTGAGTGCACAAACTGAGGATGAGGGGAGGTAGGATGACAAGCTGAGGGGTCAGGATGACTTCAAAGGCTGTCGTTCTTCCGCCTCAGTTTCAGCACCACCGTCGCTAAGAAAGTTTAGCACAAAAGTAGGCGAGCGTGTGCTCGAGCACGAGCTTTACTTTCTGCACTGCAGGGTTCTCAGATCATTTGCATAAGTTGTTTCAACAGTGCCAGCTTCAAAGGGACAGGCTGAAATGCACCTCTCAGAGAGACCATGTCTTAGAAAAATACTGGAACGGGGCTGGAAGCTGTGAAGAATAACCGACCTGTGTAGCAGTGGGATCGACTGAAAAATCCCTCAAAAGGCAAACAGATATATCACATCTACTAGTAGTTGTGGTGATAGATGTACTCTTGGTTTTGTCACTGCAGCTAGTTACCATTCTTCCCTAATTAAAAGATGAGGCTCCATAAGAATTAAATTTCGCCCAATACCTAATCATTCTATTCTGGTCAAAATCCTAGAATCCACGAAACAGAAGAAAGTCTTGGTTAACGTATATGTTACAAATAAAATCACCATGACAGAAGATATATTTGTCACATTTAAAATTGGTTTTGATAAAGCTCTTGTGACTTTGGTGCACAGGAAGGACACAAATGAAGCCACACTTGCTCATTTTCTTTAAAAAAAAAAACATGCAGCGGAATCCCCTTAAGCTGGTGTTTCCTGTTGCTACCCCTTTAAAAGATTCATCAAAGCTTCAAAGCTTCGAAAGCCTCAAACTGTTTAAAGTGATCAGGTTATGTAAGTCCTATTTAGCAGGTAACTTTTTAAAGTGTTGTGTGTAGAAAATGTAATACAATGTCAGGGGTTTTTTTCCACCTGGAGAAGCTTTATTTAATGCTGAAAATTAGAGGGAAAAAATAAAGGATTTATTTAAAATAGCCCATATTGAGGCTTTACTATCGTCCATTATGGCTGTAATATATTGCATGTCTTCTGTCCCTACAGAGCCAAAAGTCATATGGTGACAGTGTCACCAGCACTGCATGATAATCAGCCCGTTGTCAAGATGCCGTCCGCACTGAGGTCACCCTCCCTCATTATCGGCACTCTCACACCGTCAAACTTCCCAGAGCTACCCACTGGTACCGTGTTAGTGATACCACAAGTGTTACTTTGTCTAAGAAAGTGATCATACACGGAGTGAGAACAAATCAATTCACAGGGTCATCTGTGGAAGAGCTTAGAAGAAAAAGACGAACCTCTCATAGAGGGAAGAAAGGGGGGAGAGGGGCTGGAGAGGGATGACGTCCATTTGTTTTTACTCAGCTTGAACCAATTAGATCACGTGAGCCCCCTACACCCTTCCCAAGAGGTGCGCCCAAAGCCCCATCGCTTGTGAACGTAAGAAGAGACGAAGCTCTAAAAGTCTAGAGAGAATTGCATAAGGCCAGGCTTGACGTCATGTTTGGGAGTCAACCGTTGCTACATGCTCCCTGAAGAGACAAAGTGTCATAAAGCAGAGAAAATCCAACCTGTTGTACACCTTTTAATAATAACATACCTAAATCAATTGATCTGTCACAAAGCTAATGAAATGTAAATACTTCCTATCAAAGTGAGACCAACAAAACATTAAAACATAAGAGCCAATAGATAGAACAAGAAAACACATCTGCCGCAACTTAATATGAGAGATGGGAGTTTCCTTAGTGCTGATGACATCAGACTTCTCATAGGTACTCACATCTCCTGAAGTGCAGAAAGTCCCTGAATAGCCTTGCCTTACAAGACGATGTCACATACAGACACAGCTGTGTCTATGCCCCATTATAATGACAATACATTTGCTAATTTCTTAATTTAACAAACATATAAAAACTCTAACAATAGGCTATTCCAAGGTTATAGTGATGTCACACTTAAATGTTTCAGATAATTTAACAATTTTAATATCAGGCAGAAATAACCTGAGTAAAAACAAAAAAGGTTTTTATGTTATGAAAAAATTTATTATCAAGCCTTATATGAAAATATGATTTCTTAATCTCTTAATTCAATATACTGTGCCCAGGTTAGAGCAGCTGGTTACAACAGGAGTCATTTCTGATCGTCCATTCAGCGATCCACCATCCCACCCATCGTATAAAAGGAGAGCTCACATTGTTACCAATGTATGGTCCTCATTGTCTCTCGTGGGTATGATGTACAGTCTTGGCACTGGTCCTGTTTCATTTCAGCTTCCGGGAAATGTCAGTTCCTACGCAACAAGGTACCAGAAGGAGGTGCTAACAGAAATACCTGGTGTAAAACAGTTGGGCAAATGTTGGATTCAGGATCTACGCTCATATTTAAACAAAGAAGAAGAACAAAGTTAAAGACTGAATGACTCAACCAGCTGTTGTCACCGTGTACAGTTATCATAGATCCCATTTAGGAATGGATTGAAAAACGCTCACTTGGTGGCAAATATATCAATATATCAACACCATCAACCTAAACCATTGAGAGAAGACAGGATAGAGTAATGTCTTCATGTTTTGTGGAAGAAATTCTAACCAATCATCTGAATTCTATAACAGAAATTAAGACTCAGCAGACTAGGAATGTATTTTATTTTTTAATGCTTAATATGAGAATGTGTGAAGTGTAGCCTTAGTCTCTCCATATTGTGAATTCAGAAGTGGTTTTCCATCAACTTTGGTTGCAATAAGTGTTCATTTGAGCTACTGTTAACATATTCTTAAGCTAGTTTGCCAATTTTCCTCCAATATTAGTAAGGAATTTTCATTCACAAAGCAGATGCTCAGTGAACATTTCAATTTGGCAAACCGTTCCAGAACTGGTTAAAACACAACAAATTTGAGGCTAAAGTAGAGCTATTGTTTACCAGAGCGGTGGTTGGTATCCATTGATGAGATCCCCACAGACTCTGCGCTTCCTCTTCGTCCTCCAGAGCCCCCAGCTCCACTGAACCTTTGACATAAGTACAGTTCCTCTCGAGGATGGAACGCAGCCCCTCCAACAGAACCACACTGGTTGTGCAGCCCATGATGAAAACGGACACTCGCTTCCACGGTGATCAAGAGCCTCCACTGCAGGTGGCAGTAGGATCAGAAGCCCCAAGCATATCTTCCAAACTTATCTACCTTTGTCTTAAATCGAGGCAAAGCTTTCTTACAGGTGAACTGAAAGGGTTCACATCCACAGTTGAGGAGACTCAGAATTATCCACTGATGCTATTATCCAAGACTCTGTATATCGGAAAGCAGAGAGTCTTGGGAGGCAGGTCGGCGAGTTGTATCCTCCTGTGTGATGCTCAGCAGGGACGAATGAGGGATGAAGGATGGTGTGTGTTCATTCAGTCCATTCATTCGAGGCAGGGCGTCAGCTTCCTTGACTCTTCTTCCTTCCGCACTCCTGCTGGGGGTGGCGGGGTGATGCGAACGTCGAGCCACTTGCTCCCTCTCCGGTTTGCCTTCTCTCCTCCTTTTCCTCACCCTTGTCATCAATCACTCAAGCCAGCCGCTTTCGTTTCTTAACTCCTTCGTCTCTCTTCTGCTCTCAGTCGAAAAGCCTAGTCACTTCTCTGACTCTGCAGAGCTTTCTACACAGCATAAGCAGACTGTTACAAAGATGCACACACACAAACTAGCCCCCACATAAATCAGCTGGTGCAGACAATGTTTTACTCTTTCTCCCTGCGTCTTTCCCTCCTTCCTCTTTCTCCCACTGACAGTGCTATTACAAGTGTTGTAGTCATCCTTCTGATGTCATACGAATATTCTCAAGGGGAATTACAAGGAATAATTATACTTCTTTTGTCTGTGCTGCAGGCCAGCAGATGTTAACACTAAAAATTAACCAATGCATTGTCTCTGAATTTGAGCAAAACAATAACAAACTTTTCAGATCGTTAGTGGGTTCTCGGTTCAAACATTTATCATGAAAGCATTTGATGCTTTCCCATTTATACAGTTACAGTCTTTTGTCTTTTTTAGTAGGTTTTTAAAATGTAAAATCTATTATACTAAGATTTTATTTAAAGTGTATGGGTGGATGGATGGAGAGAAAAATGGATGGATCCATAATGGGATAAAGTCTGAAAATACCATTACATTTCCGTACAAAACCAGGCATGAGACATGCTTAAGTCGAAGGTTATACTATTCTAACATATTTTAACATGTCCCTGTCATCATGTTTTCTTTTTCAAAGACAAGAATAAGACCTGAATCATGTAGGGCTTGTTTATGTAAAAATGTATTGTTTTTTTTTAAATGACTGTTGGGATGTACTGCAGTTTCTCTCAGATGGTGTAAATATTTCATCAGTATATGACACACTCACCCACTTTTATCCAGCTTATGCTGCAAAACGAGTGCAACCCAAAACAGTATTAAAAGTTAAGAGGTAAATCTTGAGAATACTGGTTGCTAAATGTCTTTATTAGTTTCAAAACAACAGTGCCACATCCAGTGTAATCAACGTCAAACAAATCAGTCCAGATTTGACAAGTTCTTATAAATTAGGGAAGATTAAATACAGTCTGGAGTAATTAAAAACTCTTTATCGGCTCCAAAGCATATACCAACTTTACCATTATGTGATAGCTCCGATATTCTTATTCTCAATCAATACATTCTCAAAAAAAAAAAAAAACCCTAATGCTTCAAAAGAAATGTAATAATTAGTACACTCCATCTGGTTCATCTGTAGCGTTAGCTGGTAGACAGCTAACTACTGTGTGTGTTTTACGCACAGCTAGCTTATGTCTAAATCGGTAAGAAATGTGTTACAGAGGAAAATAATTGTTAATATGAACAAGGAAAGATTGTTACTTTATTTTTACTTTACTAGTAAGAATGTACTGAATGATTCCCACAAATCCTTTCTTGATATTTTATGGCAAAGAGTCCATATTCTTACAAATAAGTTCTAAATGATAAAATATTTCTAATCTTTTTGTCTCTTATTTCAAGTTCACTTTGCTTTGAAAAACTACTTTGGTTAATGCAAAGCTACTCTGTGTTCTGTGAGTAGCGGACAGGAAACTAGCTGTTCTGGCTAACACACGCCACAGCCATTAGTTAATAGCTGCGCTCAGTCACAAGCTAACATGTATTAGGAAGAAAAACAACAATAATGTATTTCTCTGCCTTTTGAATATTCAAACAGTAAAGAAACATGTTCACAAATGAATTTCTGGAAAATTAACTGGAAGTTAATCAGAATCTCTAATAAATTCATGGTTGATCATCACTGAACCATTAACCTCAGTCCCGTCTGACACTCGTGAAATACTCATAGCTTATTTATAAATCACATAAGGTCAAGATTGTAGGAAACAAAACTGCTGTAGTGGACAGCAACACTGCAGTAAGCCCACATCAAAGAGGAGGCATTAATGTAATTGAATCAGAATCCAGCCAGTAATGCACCCAACATTCTTTTACACTGACAATTGTAAACTACAAGATATCCCACTAAAGGATATGACATCATTTTAAGAAAATTCACAAGAATCGTTTGCAAAAACAAAAAAGACGGCAAACCACAAAATTGCGTAAGCTCAAAACTGTGACACATCTTTCTGTGATTATATTGCTGGATCCTATACTGTTTTTCCCCCGACTTTCAACAAAGAGAACAAGAAAAACATGTTCTGTTTTCTGTCCTAAAAAAGTCAAATTAATTAACTTTGCAAAAGTATTCACACCTCTTGAACTTTTTCCCCATTTTGTCCTGTTACAACCACAAACCTCAACGCATTATTTCCAACACAAAAATAGCACTTATGAAGTGGAAGTAAAATGTGACATTTTTACAATCTGCAATCTAAAAAGCTTCGTGTGCATTTACATGGTTGTGATCAGCTTAGTCCAGATTACCACCAACTTCAACCAGCTTTTTTCTTCCTGCTGAAGAAAATCATCTCCACAGCATGATGCTGCCACCACCATGTGGATTCACTGCACATGGTGGTTATTTAGGGCTATCAGAGTTAAGGGGACTGAATACAAGCAGGGCTTTTATTTGTGAGCACGTTCCAAAAATCATGCTTCATTTTTCTTTCCACTTCACTACATTAAAAATCTAATTAAAATAATACACATTGAAGATTTAAATTGAAAAAATGGGATAGATTAATGTTTTTGGTTTTATAAGCTTAGAGAAAGACTCTCTTGATTGAAAGCAATCATTGACTATGAAGAAGTGGTCAATTAAAATGAACAAAAAGATTCCTGCTGTGAATAGAATAGTACATTAATAATTTTTCAATTTTGCTCTGAGGAGGCATAACTCTTTGTCTTTACATGTTGGGATTCCTACAGCATGATTGCTTCTCTACGGTGCAGTAAGAGTCACTAAGGCGGATGACGTGCATCACTGCTGCCTCCAACAGTCTGTTAAAAACTCTGCAACTGCACTGAAATCTGATGACTCACTGGAAAAAAAGAAAAAAAAACCTGGTCCTTACCTCATTTGTCAAAACAGATCCACAGAAAAAAATTCCTCCACGGCCACAAGACTACAGCAAGCACAAACGCTGCCAGGCCGACTGCAAGTCTGAGCAAAACGCACCAGCAGGCAAAAGTTATGAAAGTATTGAGAAGAATTAAAGGAAAAATGAACCACAGCAGGCAACTTTCACTACAATGTGTTGACCACCATAAGGCTTTCAAAAACTTTTTTAATTTTTTTGATATCTTAAAGGTAAACCTTCTTTATTCAGGACTTTCAATTAGAGTTATTATTATGGGTGGAATGATTAAGCCTAGCTTTGGGTTCACAAATCTAAATTTGTAGCAGGTTATGTTAGTTAATTCATTCTCCATTAAAACTGTGACACTCAAATATATACATACAATACATATTTGGTTAAATTAACAAAAACTGTCAACTTGTCTCCAAAAAAGTAAGAAATCATAATTCAGTTACTGAACGTTCCACTGCCTTTTGTAAGTTTTATTAAATTATTAAAGTAACTTTATGTGTCTATATTTCTGCCTATATTTAACTTTTGGTCCAAAAGGATCAGAGAAAAACCACAAGAATTATAAACTTGTGGATTCAAACACAACAATGCCTTTTATTCCAGAATTATTCCACCATGAAAAAAAACTAACCCCCAAGCGCCCACATCTGATAGTTATTGTAAAAAAACATAAGGGTGCCTAGAGTATCAGGGAAATTTTAAGATATGTATTTTCATCTTTTCTGCTTCACAAATTAAAGTAAAAAGTCAAAACCACCATTAATCAAAAGGAACACAAACATCTCACATTAGACAAAAACAACAAAACAAACGGCTAGTGAGCTTTTAGTGGGCAATTAATTTTTACGCAGATTAAGGTTGGCTTGAAAACTGCGCTTTTATATTTTTGCAACCCAGAGACACTGTTCTCCCATTGTCTTTGTCCTCGTTTCTTCTCCAATTTTGCAGCAGTTCGTAAGGGAAAAAGAAAACTGGGTTAATGATAATGACCATTAGAGCCGAATCTGGGTCGCACACATGTGATTTAGATATTGAGAGTCTCATGAAAGGCCTGCAGGTATTGTCATGGACTGGAATATCATCTGTGTGCAGAAAGATTTTATCCAGACAAGCCTTTGGCAGAATTTACCAACCAGTATAAGGAGTCGTATTCCTGCTTACTTGTTGGGTGCTTTTCTAAGTGGGTCTCTCAGCTGAGGTGCTCCAGTTTTACCCATTACCACATAAGTTGGCCACCTGAGGGGAACGTTTTTCACATTAAATGTCTATTTTTATGCTAGACAGAGCTTGGATTGAAACAATGCCAGCTGGTTTGAAGCACATTTTTAAGGTCACTACCGATTTTCTCCCCTCACCCCTATACGAATCTGGTTGCTTTTTTTGATGTTGTCTTAGTCGCGACTATATTAAAGTCATTCGGCTATAAGAGAAAAATAAATAAAAAGTCCTCCCACACAGCACCAAAAAGTCACACTCAGAGGGTGTGATGTAAACACACAGGCAGGGATTCCGTTTAGAACGTCTAAATAGCGCAAAAGTTGATTGTTGTGACAGATTTGAAAGAAAACCAAATTAAATAAACAAGCAATATGGATGCTTTAGGAAGCTTTCATCCTAAATATATTTTATGTCGAGGATGGGAGCACCGCAAAACACGAGCAGGTCGAAATGAGAAGGAAAAGAAAACACATGACCAGAAAATCAGTAGCTTTGGCTTCTGAGGACAACAGAGCTCAGCAGAGAACCACACTCCATATCAACTTCTGCATCGTGGCACAGATATAGGTCAGCAGCGCTAAAGCATCTGCAAATCTACAGATTATCTAGTAGCAGGTTTTTAACACTCTAATCAGTCCAAATCCTCTGGCGTTGAGTTGACTCTTAGTTCACCGATTTAGCTACTGTACCTAAAAACCGGGGATGGCAGGAAGGTCTCGGGAGGCTCTGCACAGGAGCAAGAAATTAACTCGAGGTATTAAAAAAAGAAACATTCGTGCGTGGTGCAATGCCAACAGAGCTTTAGTTAAAAGAACAGAGAGAGGAATGAAGCCAACAGAGGCGTCACTGCCAACATTTCTCACATTTGGAAGTCATTTCTAAACCTGCAGGGGCCGCCTTTATGGCTTGGCCTCCGCTGCATTTACCAAGCAGCCCCACCTATTTAGTGTTATCTACTCAGGTTCAAAAAAGTATTTGCTGCATTAACAGTTTTATGTGTTATTTGCTTCTTTTTTTTCAAACTTCGTGTTCAGATAAAACACATTTTGGTGTCAAAGACAACCAGAACAAATAAGCCAACCTGGTTCTGTGCAATTGTTCTCCAAGTCAATTCAACCACAGGGAATGAACGACTTCAATTGTGTTTGTATTTGGACTTTGACTAGATCATTTGAAAAATCCTAATTTTGCTCTTTTTTGAGATGTTGAGATGTCAATCAGCTGATGTGAATTTATGGTTCTGTCTGTGTCCAGAAAAACTTAAATTCACCAGAAGACAGAGACAGGGTAAGAAATAGCAAAAGTGATGGTGATAAGAAAAAAAGGGAATTAAAGCAGAATTTAAACAAAGGGAAAAAAACTCTAGTTAAGTTTTAATCTGTAAATGTGTTTTGCAAAACTTGTCTGATTTGCACTGCAAAGTTCAAGCAGCAACTAACAATCTGGTTTGGTTTCTGAATTTTAATCAAGTCTTTGGAATGTCTAAACTCATGTGGTCTGCTGGCTGTATACACTGCTGCCTCAGTCCAAACTGAGGCAGCAGTTTTGACAAAGAAAAACATGAGACAACACAGTTAAAGCTCGTTAAAATTAAAGGATTTTGAAAACATTTTTAAAGTTAACTGGAGGCCAGTGAAGCATGGCTAAAAGATCATTCCTTTCCTTGTAGCTGTTTAAAAAAATAAAAATAAAAATCAGGCTGCAACATCTTTTAAATGCTGAAGTTGTGTGAATAGGAGAATCAAATCTGGAAGTTATAAGCACTTGAATCACTGTTTCTGTTCTTTTTTTCTAGATAATTTTGGTTTGGTATTTGCCAATTGCCTCCTACAAGTGTGGTTTGACCTGACTCTCATTAAAGTGCAAGAAACCCACTGCCATCCAACTTTGGATGTCAGTAAGGCAATTAAGGTGATGCTTAAGGCAGAACAAGCTTGTGTGTTTTACTGGACGATAAACATGACAGTTGTTTGTGTAGAGATGAAAAGAACTTTTATGTTTCCAAAGGTTTGAACCTAGTGGAAGTAGGTAGAGAGAAAATGTACTCTAGGTCCAAGAATGAAGCCTTGGGGTACCCCCGACAGGCAGTGGAAGGAGTATTAATATTACACAAGATTCTGTCCAAGAGGCATCACCGAAATCAATAAGGAATTCAGCTGATTATGCCGACCCACTGTTCCAGACTGGAAAAACCTAAGTCCAACCGTACATGAGTAATGAACAAAGTTGGGCTGTATTGCATAGTTTTCCCTATAAAATATGAAATAATTATTTGAAAACAGTAAACAGAAAACTCAAACAACTCTGTTCGAGTTATCTTCGTCTGAAATTAACCCCAAAAAAAGAAAAAAAAGCTAAAACCAACAAAATATTTATGGGTGTAGATTTATTTATCTGATACTGTATGTTGGCAAGTGATCTCACTCTCAGGTCTAGATGATTTATTGCATGAACAGGTATTCATAATTAATGCTCCCCAGAGTGCTCTGTGTGACACCAAGTTAGTGAGGAGAAAGGGGGCAGGTATAAAAATAGCGCAGACACCCATCATCATCTCATGCATTATTAAATGCAACCCACAGTTCTGAACTGTATCCTTTATGACACTAAACACACTATGGGCAAGGGGACAATTAATGAGCCTCTGGGACATAATTGCCAAGCAGACAAGATAAAGACTAATATAAAAACCACATATTTACCAAGAAAAAGGATGATTTACACCACCTGTACAGTTCTATGACTGAACAACCTTTGCATAAACTATAGTCCAGAATAATCCATTTGTCATCTTTGTCAGCGCAACTAACGGTGCTAAGTAAGTTCTCATGGTCAGTGTGCTATATTTGCATTCACCAGACCAGCATATATGCTTAACACGAAAGAGGCAGCTGCACCATTAGGATCCATCCAAAATAGAGCAAGGGATAGCTATCCCAACTTAACCATGAGAAGTACATAGGACTCAGTCTTATACATACTGATCTATTATCCAACTCATTAACACTTGTTAATTGTGACAGGGCTTGAAAAAGTCATGATGCTTAGATTTGAAATAAACATGGTTTAGATAAAGGTATTTACATGAGACAAATCCCGGTCCAGACCTGATTCCAAGAGAAAAGATGTCAAAGTTGTAACTCAGAGGCAAATGTTATGGAGCCACAATGACCTCAAGTTATTTTGGAAAGAAGACGGAGCAAGAAATTTCAGACTCTCGATGTGCAAAGCAGGTGGAGTGATACCCCAAAAGGCACGCATGTACAATTGCAGTGAAAGTTGCTTCTACACATACAAAAGTACACTACAGTTTTCAGATGTGTATTTGTAAACAATTCTCCAAATTTTGCTTCATTGTCCACCTTTATTAGCAATTTTATCACAGAACATGTACGTGAAGTCCAGAAAAGACGTTATAGCATAATAACATTAGAAAATGTTCCAGGCTACAAATATGTTTGCAGTACATCACAATTGGACAGACACATGAATACATATACACATATTTGCTTATAAATGTCTGCTTAGTTTTGTATAAATATCTGCAGAGCGGAAAACTAAATGCAGTTCATTTTTGTTTGTACAACCTTGACCGATAAAGCTTATTCTGATTAACAGAAACTGACAGAAAAAAGCAATCACATATTGATCACTGTTATGTAACAAGAGACAATGCAGAAGAAGTGAGCACAACATAATCACCACCTATAAATTAGTGTCTGCATTAAACTAACTCAGGGATTCTGCACCCAGATCTTCTGAAAACTACCAAAGTTTGCCTATTCTAATTTTTATCTCTTGGTGTTTCTGACAAACGCATCACGTTACAAGGTGCATCTGCAAGGATCAGGTGACAGATTGCACCAATTGGTGTGCATGCATCCAGTCAAAGCAGCCAGTGTGCATTTCAGTTACCTGGCAACCTCTTTGAGAAAGTTGTAACTAGAGTCAGGCATGGGAAACATAAGGCAGCAGCTGGCAAAATACCTACACATTCAGTGATATTAAACGTCATCATTGGTCCAGTGGGCAGCAGTTTCTCATCATGTTCAAATGTCCCTAAAATGATGGTTTGACTTTGCCCAATATGGTATCTCATTTTTTATATAGTTGTCTTGTATGACAGTAGAGACAGAGAGTTGTTTCCTTCTTACCATCAACACTGAAGTCCTAACGGCCTCAGAGACGCTCTGCCTGAGCTCCGCCGCCGTCCCGGGCTTATTGAGCCCCCTGGTAAACTTCCTCGGCTCAGGTGGAGCAGAAGCCATTGCGCAGTCCACCTTTCATCGGGCATCCAGGTGCGGAGAGGCGCAGAGTAATACCGAGGTGTCAGTGGGGACGCCTATCTTATGGTAATACCTCTTTACAATGCCATTGAGTGAATCTTCAAAGTTCCGTCGCTCATCGCGAACGTCGCGGCTCACGAGCCCCGAGGACAACTCCGCCAAAGTGTGACGCCCATTTCTCTGTGTATTGGTATCCAATTGGACAGCACCGAAAACCAAGGCTCACATAATGTCTCCAGCTCACATCCTATGATTTACTTTCGGAGTTTTTATTCGGCTTCCTTTGCATCTCTCTTTAATTTGAGTTTTAGTTGCTTTATGTCTAAATTTCTAATGTGACACAATCAGCTTTCATGAGTTCAAACCATTATTGAAATGCGCTCAGTTACGCGTTGATCTCAACATACCGCAGTCCGATATCGCCACCTGCTGGAACACGGATGTTACTACCAGAGATACAGAGGGGTAGAAATGTTGCAACAAATATGTCCGTCATATTCTGAGTGGAAACCAATATTAGTATTGTTGGAAAAACAGATGAATTAAAATATAAATGAGAAAATTAAATAAAAACTATATGAAACACGATGTGCCTATAATGGGCCTAAGCTTTTCTCATATTCCTAATGAAAAATAGCAAATCTCTAGTTACAGTCTTCACTGAACAACTCTACATACTAAAGCAATGTTTTGATTAAAAAAAATGTGTAAAAGAAAAAAACGTAGTCGTGTATTTCAGTTGTTAATTACTACTTTTGGAGTAATAATAATAATGATAATTTTAATAATATAATATTATAACAATTGTACCTGATAATTCCAGCTCTTTTGGAATTTATTATCAAGAAATATTTCTAGGACAAAGGAAAAATCGACGAATTACAAATGTTCTTACAATAGCAGCAATTTCCTTAAAAATTATACAAAGTAATGATGGTGTTATTGCACAGAAACAAAGTCAATGATTTGAGGAACATCCATCCCTGTTGTCTCTAGACATTTTGTTGATGTTGTCATGTTTATAGAGAAAAATACTATAAAATTAATTTTGTAACAAATGTTTTATTTTTATTATGTTCCTTGCTTTTAATCATAAGTTATCAATGGAAAACACCCTTTGCTCACTTTTACAGTATGTGGCTTAACCACAAAGAGGCAGTAAAGTATCACTATTTTAATCCGTTTGGTGCCTTCACTGTCATGATGCATAATTTATGTGCAGCAGTTTTCAACCACCCCCTCATTCCTTTATGGTATATATATCAAAAGAGCCAGACTTTCTTCAAAGTGCTCCCTTCTTTTATGATAAATGTTGATTTTTCCGCTCCTGTCTTTGTGGTTGGCCATTTATTATTAATTTCTCTATTTCTTGAGCTAACACTAACTTATAAGATTTGCTTAAGCACTAGAAATGCTCTATAGTCAAGAAATACTAGCTTAACTTGTATTTTTAATCTGCATTAAAACTAACAGCCTGTAGCAAGAACACAATTTACTAAAGCTTCTCGTTTTGAATTGATGTTTTTGGCCCATAAAAAATACAAGGGAAACCAACATGGCGCATAAGCCTGAACACAACATTTGGATGAGGCAGATGCAGGGTGGTGCCAGCATTATGCTGTGGGTCAGCTTTTGTCCGGCAGGGTCAGGTTTACAAACCAAACTAAAAACCATCTGTGACCTGCTTTCAATTTCTAAACTATGCACCACTTTATGTCAGCTGTAATTCTAGTATTTTACATTATTATTGTAACGTTACAACACGTGAAAAAAGTTAGAGACACGAATACATCACAGAGCATCATTGTTCCATTCTAATTTTATAGCTAAGTGCTTTTGTGGGTTTGAATCAGTTTCAAGACCAAAACGCGGTTAAAAAAAATCAACAAATCGCGGCAGAGAATGACACAAAGAGTCGCGGATGCAGTACATTTGTCCCCGGTGTTGTATCCACTGTCTGCGGCAGAGCGGCGCTGCACCGCCCTCTCTCTCCTGGCTGGCTGTGTGGGACCGTCCGCGGCAGTAACTTAAAACCCGGAGACTAGTGGTCCAGACGAGCCCGCAAACGAGGCGTTCCCAGCCACCCTGGCCAGACCGAGAGATATCCACCGCCTCCGTCCGCCATCTCTCTGCGCCGGGGGGCAACTATCCGTCCACCGCTCAGCATAGGCGCCTGTGACTCGTGTGTTGTTTTTATGTTTTCCCGACTGGAAAAACGACACTGGACGCACAGAACTAACTGGCTAGCTCTGTAGCTAGCATCAGTTAGCTTGGATAGCAGTCAGCTTTTAAACGTACTCGATTTAAATGTAGGGTCTTTTTGTAATTTTACTGACTTTCGACAAGAGAATGTGGACATATTTTAAAACGGCTTTGGATTAGAATATGTATTTTACGGTGTTGGTTATTTTCGCGATATTTAGCAGCTTTGCTTAAGTTTTGTAGCACCAGCCAGACTGTCGCCTCGGGCAGCTAGCATGTTAGCTGCTGGACACAGACGCCGTTTTCCGGACACTCACAGATGGAAGATCCGCCGTACAAGATAGCTGCACGGCTTATCTGTCTGCTTCGGAACGGGCTCCAAAGCTGGGCTACTTCACTTCCTTTTGTTAATCATTGCTAGTCCACGGACAACAGCAACAAGAACAACAGCAAATCTTTTTTTTTCTTTTTTCTTTTTTTTTTTTGCATTTTCTCAATGTGTTGTGCTGTATTATCTGGGAGATCAGTTCACGTTATTGGGCTGACTTTTGAGGAAATACGTGGAGAAACTGAGTAGAAGCTGTTGTAGCAGAGGACCAAAACAAGTACAGCCTCGGAGACCAAGTAACGATACCAAAGTCCCGTAGACGAGCCGCAATGAAATCTATGGCAAGATCTGCGTTTTGCTTTGCGATCTTCCTGACTTCTGTGGCTGGTGAGTGGCGTGAATTGATTTTTGTTGATGAAAATGTTCTCATGGTGAATATTTTATGCTCTCCTTTAGCTATAGTCTGTCCCACAAAGTCTTCGTTTGTTGTAAATGATCCATATGTTGTTTACGAGACTAAGTCTGATCCTTTTTGCGTGATTATTTCTTCAGGGGCGGTCCAGACATTTTTGGGGCCCTGAGCAGCCAAAAATGCAGCAAATTTAACTTTTGTATAACAAACAGTAAGACATGATTGTAGTGTTGTTGGTATCCTTGAAGGATGTATGTGTCTTTGATTTAGCTGAACAAATAGTTGGAAGGTAGTAGCAGAATAAATAAAGATCTGGTTCATGCCAATGTATTAAGCAGCACTCCTGTTCAATTTCTTCTGATTTTACATATTTCATTGGGTTATAAACTACAGTCAGTTGAGCAGGTTGCCATGGTTTTTTTAATAGTTCATGACTTTATTTGACCTACGTTAGCTTCAGTCTCAGTCCTTAAAAATGTAAAAGTTGGTCATTTTCCCTGTTAAGGTCACAAATTGGAGATGATATCGACTTATTTGTTGTAGATACAAGAGCATTCTCTATTATCATGAATTCCACATACACACAAGTAAGGTCCTAAAGAAGCCTTGCTAAGTGTGTAGTTTTTTTTTTTTTTACTATTCCAGCTTTGCTCACTGTAATTGTCATTGTTCAGGGAGGGAAGGGGGTGAGAGCGAAGTTGTGTGTCAACTTGGGACACTAAAATTAAGTTTAGTTCAAAGAATACTTTTTTGATCATGTATGCTGAAATAGGGA
This sequence comes from Micropoecilia bifurca, assembly GCA_903067075.1. Classification (NCBI taxonomy): domain Eukaryota; kingdom Metazoa; phylum Chordata; class Actinopteri; order Cyprinodontiformes; family Poeciliidae; genus Micropoecilia; species Micropoecilia bifurca. The sequence goes on from CAEGAF010160463.1 coordinate 26,507, forward strand.
CCATTTTTAAAACCCTGGCTTTTATCAGAGACATTCAAAAGTCAATTCAGTTTTCCAAAGAGTGAACACATCGTACTAAGGCACTGCCAGCTTGCACTAATTACAACACTCTTCGGTGTGGCTGCTGTTACTAAAAGATGATATGAAGTTCGCCGTGTAGAGTATCCATAAAGTGTTTCAGTGGTTTGGAGAAGTAATTCATTTGAATTACCACAATACTGTAAAATTGCTCAGTTTAATCCTTTCTGAACGTTCAGCCTTGTTCTGTTGTGGATTATGTAAGCATTACCATTGAGTTAAGGATCTACATTCTCAAAAATATACTCAGCGACCACGATTTTAGTAATGCTAGCCGTTGTATTGGCTAATATGAAATGCAAAAGAGTTTAAAATGTCAATGATGAAATCACTGGCAATTAGTTTACCCAAATTGTTGTTTAAGGTCAAAGCTTTACAAAAACAAGAAATTGGAAGTTATTGGCAAAACTCTGTTTTGTGCATATCTATTCTAATTTTAAAATGTCCAATTTATTTATACTGTTAACTAGGAGTTAATATCACTATCTTGAGCAAGTCATAGATGTAGGGGAAGTTACAGCATGTTTTAACAGACAGACAGACAGACATCCCGAAAAATCTATGCCATTTGTTTGAGCGCTGATGTTCGCCTCCTGCTGGCCAGGAGCTGTAAGCACCTGCTTAGTTTGCTTAAGCCTCCGACCAGCTGTGCATTGAGAGAATCTTCTAACTTCCTGCCTAAATTCACACACACTGCCTCTGTTGGCTGTCAGTTGCGTTATAAAACAACAACAAAAAAACTTAGAACCCTTTTCAGTCTCTCTGTGTGCAAAAGGCCTGGAAGAAAACGCAGCCAAGTACGCGCAGTCCCCGCCTGCCAACTCATGCCATATGTTTAAGACCTCAGAGTTGAAGCCAGGCTTCTGTGAAACCTTGAGCATGATAAGATAGTAGCAGACAGAGGAACAGTAGAATGTGTGGGAAGAAAAGATGGGTAGCTGAGGTGAAAAAGGTTCAGCCGGGTGGCGGGAGTCGCTGCCAAAAAAGATCTCTTTGGAGCATATGTTGCTTCATCCCTCTATTCATAGGCATAGAGTTGTCAGAAACTATATCTGTTATTTTTATTATTTGAAGCGGTTAGTGTTTGGAGATTGTTCTCAGAATTTTCCTACAACCAAAGATTAATTGTATTTTCTCAATATTTTAATTGATACACCAACATAGAGTAGGTATCATAGTGATAGGAGGTTGAATATGAAAGCATACCACACTTTTTTATATTTTTATCAATATATATGTTGGAAAATAATGTAACATTTCTACCTGCTTCACAAATGTGAGACACTTTCTGTTGGTCTATCACATAAAATCCCAATAAAATAGATTCAATCCTGTAGTTGTACTGTGACAAAATGTAGGAACATTGAAGCCCTTTCAGTATGTTTGCAAATCCGTGTGTGTTCAGGCTGGTTATGCTCAGAATCCAATGTGTGGTTGTTTGGCAAAAGGGCATTTAAAAAAGTGTTGTTTCATATTCAGACCTTCAAAACGCACTCATTGACATCAGGAAATCTGTTGTGCAGGAGAAGTTGCTCACAGGCTGGGTGCAGTTCTTGCTTTTATCTTGTTCAAGAACTTTTCAGAGTGATTCTGAACCGATCGCAAGTAATGGCTAGGAGTGCCTCGTCTTATAAATTGGACATATAGATAAACGGCACCAGTGTGTGGATAATTCCCTTGCTAAACTGATATTAAATCTCATCCCAGCCACAGTTAAAATGCAGAACGTTATTAGTAATATTTCATAAACATCTATTTCTTTCCTTCCATATGCCTTCCATTTCACCTGTTTGCAGCCGACGTTGGTTTGGTTGGGCTAATGCTACATGTCCCATGGGACTAATTAGAGTGTTGGTGTTCCCAAATTGGGAAGCGGTTCCAAACAAATCTCAAACCCTCTGGCGCTACTTTTAGATTCTTCTCAGTTTCAGAACAACTTGTAGCAAATTCCTACTACAGTTCACATGGAAGTACTTCTCTGATACAGAAGTTTAGTGGTTATAATTCTAGTCAATATGGCACATTTTCATCTACACATCTAACAACACTGCATTATTGGCCATACACACTTTTATGTTAGCCAAACAAATCCCTAATTTCTCCCTGAACAATCTAGTTCTTTTTTTCTTTTTTTTACCTCTAGCAGTGATGTAAACAGCAAAAAAAAAAGGAGACCATGGCTGGTCCTACGAAGGAGACTTAAACGCTTTCTTTGGTATGCAATGTTGGCCTTCCATGGAGGTAAACAAAAGAGTAGTAAGCCGGTTAATGAATGGCTTTCAAAAGACTAGAGATGTTTTCCACTTCCCACTTCTGGTATTGGAATCAGCTGTTACAATTCAGCAACAGAAAAACAGCTGAGTCGACTTAAAATGTTTCTTGTTCTTCAAAGTGCAGACATAAATGTACTGAAATACAAATTTCTTTCATAACTCTGCACAATTACAGCACACCAATGGCCTCACAAGCTTGCTCAAACATGTAAAGTCAACAGAATTTTAATTTGTTCAGTCAGGAGTATAGCAGCCAATGTAAAATAAATAAACTGAAACTGACAAGCGCAATAGGTTGACTATCTTGGTCAAACATGTAAAAAAAACTGCAACAAACCTTTCAGAAAGTGCAATCGGGAATTCTAGATGAATGATAAAGCCTGACGTCGCTCAGAGGACAAAGCAAAGAATTAAACTAGAATTCTAGATGTTTTTTATTTCCCAATACCGGGTTTGGTACAGATGTCAGATCAGTGCATCTCTACAAAAGACAAATTTTAGCTACAAACTGCAGTTATCCCATAGAAACAGAGATACAGCCATTATAAATTTACAAACCGGTATTTGAATACCTGAAGCAAAGCAATGTGGACACAGAATATGAGAGATTATGATTCGTTAGTATTTGAAACTATACATTGACATTCAAGAGGAGAGCAGCGTGGCTGCAGCGTGTAGGCTCTGTTGCTGCTGGAATGAGAGATCATTTGGCCTCACCTTAGAGTTGTGAGCTGTGGCGAACACAGCGATTTATACAATGGAACAGTGTTCGGTGAGCGTTCTGCGACGGCCAAAAGGAGAAATTAAGCGGATGTTTCAGAAAAACAAAAGGTGCAGCCTTGAGATGGTAACTCAGAGTGACAGCCTATGATTAGCACAGAGCGTTCTCCTTGACCAGCAGAGACAATGAGTCTGGAGTTCTAAAAAAAAAAATCTTGAGGATTTTCGCAGACAGAACCTAGCCGCAGGGATTTCAGTCGATATTGGGCTTTTTAAAAATCACGTCTGCCAACTCTGTAATTGCTGCTCTTCTCTGTTGCCATCCTTTTACATCACAAACCGTGGATGTTGCTATGTGCTTCAGCTTTGCAAAGGCTCTCACAGAAGACAGCCAGAAAACAGTAACTCCCAGCTGTAAGAATGTTAAAGATTTACTCTAAAACGTGGGAATGCACTAAAAATTATATTGCATTGTCAATAAAAAATGATATTGAGAATCTGCTTGGAGAAGAGGGTAGATTTATTATGGGCTTGTTTTAGATTCTCAAGAAGTGATGTATGATATGGTCTCTTTAAAACAGACAACAATTATTCCTTTTGTATAGCTGCTAAAATAACATTGATCATTGCACCTATAATAATGTAATAATTATTTTGATGTTACTGCCTAGCAGACATGTTTCTGTATTTTCCGAGCCTTAAGGGTGATGAGGTGTGGCTCCATTAATTTTACACTTTGACACTCCATTTTTGGGGGGGGGAATGTGGGCTACTCCGTTGCTTACTCAGTTATCTCATGAGGCAGATCTTAAACTATAATTCATAGTGATTTAGAACCTGAAGGTTTATAACGTTGGTGTACTTTAACAACGGTAATCAACCGTTCTAGCTGGGAATTAGTCAGGGTTTCCTCCTAAGTAGCATTGTCTTTTAGATGTATGTTAACTCTTGAAGCTGGTTGTGAACAACAGGGTTTCTGTTGTATCAAAGCCACAAAGGTTACGTTTTTGAAAGAGGAGATGTTTGCACTAGGCCTATTTAATATTAAAAAATATGTAATCTGCAATTATGACACGGTGACTATGATATGACTCGCAATAAGTGAACAAATATTTAACTAAGTCTCTCCATTTTTCATGTCTTTCTGGTTTGGGTTTGTGAAAATATAGAACTCAGACTATCCTCAAACTCAGACTCAGACTATAAAAAAATGATAATTTTTTTACAATTCAACAATGTGGTTTTAAAGTTACATTTGTGTACATCTTTTGGCAATAAAACAACTTAATTGTAGTTTCTTAATGACTTTGCCAACACATCTTAAAATTTGCTGCGGTAATAAAAGAACAAGCATTAGTAAATGTATATCTGGGATAGCAATTATTTAATTTGATCATATTTTTTCCAGTCATCAGAGTTTTTGCTATATTGATATTGCGGTAATGGTAATTTTACAGTCTTATGAAACCCTATCAAACACCCTTCCTTCAGCTGATGAATAGTGCCCAGCAACATGTGGGGTGAGTTAGTTTTTTCTAAAGACTGAAACACGAGTGTAAAAGCTTTTAGTCAGCTTCACAATGAAAAGTATGCTGCTTGGTACAGCAGGTGCGGGAGGGGCCATCATGAGATACAATCAAAGACAATGCCAGTTAATTTAGCGTTTTCTCTGCCATCTCAAGGACTTTAAACTAAAGGTACGACAGAATATTTTAGAGGTTACGAATGCGCAACTTTTTAAAGCTTGGCATTCCTTGACATGGCCACTGACATACCAAAAGTTTCCTTGTATACATTAGTCAAAATATGAATTTCTGGCAGTCACTAATATTCTTAAGGGATTTTTGGTTCTGATCCATCACTCTTCTTTTAGCATTGTAAGTTTCATTGGAAATAATACTTTATCTCCCAGAAAAGGAGAAACCCCCATCATACCAGACAGCCACAGGCCTTTGCTGGTTTTACATTATTTTGTGGTGAAAATAAGCCTATCAAGCTACTGAATGGCAAGACAAGTCCCTACTTGTAACTCATTTCTTCAACAAGGAAATGATGTTCTAAACACAGCCTAAATAGAGGTACAACCTAAAACCAGACTTCCTTGCTTATATAATCCGAGATTATGCACCCCCCCATGGAGTGAGAGCAAACATCACTTGTCGTAACCGTTTTCATGACATATTTGGGAAAGTTAAAGTATACAGGGATAATAGAAGGAGGGGTGTGGGTGGGGGTTTTGGTGTAACTGTGTGGTGGTCAATAATGGTGGCCTCCCAGCTTTCAGGGGAGTACAAACCAAGGATTAGCATAACTGTACCAGACTCAGACAGACACAGAGCACCAGATGGAACAGATTAAAGCCCCCTCTCTCCATCTTTAAACTTAACCTGAGGACTTGGAAAATCAGGGGTGTCAGCAAATGCCAATCCGATTCATCCTACCTCGCCAAACAAGCCGTGCACCCAAACAACAGCAGCGGACACGGCTCACACAGGTACAAGTGCTTCTCAGAAGATTTGCTTCACCCTGAGCGTTTTGTGCTAATGAAAATACGCTACGTTTGGAGAAGACAGTCTGGGGCAGCTCTGCCAGGAGAGAGGCGAGGGCGTTGAAAAGCACCGATACATTCTGATGGGGAGTCAGTGCTTGGCTTTGAAAAGCCTGCATGCCTGCTTGAGGCAATGACTGTGCATGCACAGATGCATGAGCCGAGCTTTCAGCCAAGAAAGACTGCTGTTTTCCCCACTTCCCTTCTCCAGTTTCTGGCTTTAATCGCGTACAAGAACTTAAACGTGTGCAGAGAGAGCAGCCAACACATCCTCGTGCCTTATAATCAAGTTTCAGACCGCCTTGTCTTGCGTTGCTTTTGCATTGGCAGCGGGGAGGGGAGGAGAGGGAGAGATTAGATCGCTGTTGTTTTTTAGCAGCAAAGCTGAGGGAAGGGGTAGCTCGAGGGGAGCTGGGAGGGTGCACTGAAGGCCAGTTGGGGGAGGAGGGAGAGATTAGCAAATAACTGGGCCATGGGTAAACACTCAGCAGTGCCTGCCGTCATCCAATGGAGAGCCTCAGAGCAGAAAACTACTCTGTAGTCTTTTGATATGACTACCCTCTCTCTTTCTGTCTCTCATCTTTCTCGCTCCACTGGCCTTGCTTGCATACTGTGACCCACAATCCATTGCTGCAGCGGGAGCCACAATTACATGATGAGCTCCACAGAGCAATGCCCGAAACAGGGCCTGTCATGCTGAATAAGAGATGAACGTAGAGATTGGCATCCAAACAGAAACAGTTCTAAAAACATTGGATTAGGATCAGTGAGCTGCAGACAAGTCGGTAAGAAGTGACAATAGGCGCCTCCATTGGCCGAGACAACACATAGCGGGTTCCTAAGCAGCCTGGAGCTGGGTTTTAGTATTTATCAGACCTGGATAAGTGGGAAAAACTAAAGTTTAGGGGAAAGACGAGAGACAAGATTCCGTCTTTCCTTCCTTTCCTGTAAGCTTCCATCATAATACACTTGTTTTCTTGTGTACTTTTTCTTCTGTCCTTCCTTGTAACTTCTTTCATCACTTCTCACTTCTTGCCTGACCTCACTGTCTTATTTCCTTCATTCATTCAGTCATTCCTTGTCCTTTATTCTTTACCTTACTTTGTTTCTTGTGTCCTTCCTGCTTTTTACTCAGCTTTTCTTTATTTACTTATGCCCTTTCTTTCTTTTCTTCTTTGTGTCTTTCCCTTCTTTCCTCATAATTTTTTATGTCCTCTCTTTCTTCCTGTGTCTCTTGGGTCTGAAATCATTTGGAATTTTTCAATAAAGTATATTTCGTAACCCTAAATAAGAAAAGGTCACATTGATTTGGTTTGAGCTTCATCTTCCTTTTTCTTGAACGTCATCTTTGTATAACAAGTATTCAAATCAATATTAAAATAAACATAATCATTCTTTTAATCATCCCATTCATTGTAATCTGCTACTTACTGATCTATGCATTGATGGTGGAATTAAAACATAAAACCCAAAGAATAGCCACAGTTGAGTTGCCCGAAGTGGGAGGGACTATCCGCTTTTAGTTTTATATCTCGACTACAACAAAGTGTTGGCATAAGGACCTGAGGGCTCGAGTTGAAGAATCTGACTTTAGTAATTGTTGTTGGGTTTTTTGGAGGGGGTAGGGGGGTTGCAGCATTACATTACTGTGTTTTGTTATTTGTGTATTGGTTTTGATTTTTAGTGTCTTTAGATTCAGTAGATCCATCTGCATTGCCTGCTCTTGATTAGACATACCTGGTTCTACTACTAAGAAATAGTAAGTAGTAAGAAATTGGATATTTTTGCATTCCTGATCCTTCTGGTACCTGCCACCATGTCTGTTTCCCAGTCCTTCTTTTGCCTCGCCTGTCATTAGCCCCGCTGCTGTTATTCAATTCCCCTCGTGTCTCCTGCTGGAATTTTATAGTTCCTTCCTCAGTAAATATCTGCTTCAACCTCAGGCGTACATTCTCCAGTCTGCGCCAGGATCCAACTTCACCACACCTCTATCCACAATTTTTTTTTAGCAGTCTGAATGGGAAGCTGTCGTAAAGGTTTTCTTCCCACTTATTTGTTTTTCACAGTGACACAAACATAATTGAGCAGGAATTAAGAACATGCACACTTCTAGAATTGTGAGTTCTAGTTGTGTGCATGTTTCTCCTAAAATATTTTTCATGTATCTTGTGATGCCAAAGCAGCAACCCTCCATATTCACTGTGTTTCAGGTGAGATATGTACTACCAGTCTATGTGAGACAAATGCAGATGCTGTAAGCATACTGCCAGGTGTAAACAGTCCATCCTGTTATCCTGATCCAACATTAAGTTGTCGACTCGACAAAAAGCCGAGTCGACACAAAAGTGCAGTCATAAGGAAAAGCTTGCTTTCTCCCCTTATGTGAGATTGTTGAAAAGACTCCAGTCCCAAACGTAAAGGTCTGGACTAAGGCTTTGGAGTGCAAGTCTAAACAACTTACAAGCATTTAGAGCAAGAATCTAAGTTCAGTCCTGACTCTTCAGAGGACAGATCTTACTGAAATCAAACTTATGAATTAAGGTCAGATCTTAAATGTCTAGAGCACTAGTCCAAGTCAAGTCTTGAGACATTGGAGCAGGGGTTTCAGTCTTGTGTCTTTGGAGTGCGACTTTTTGTCTTGAGTCTTTGGAATGTCAAGTCACATGGCAGGAGCAACTCACCAACTCTCATATGTCAGACAGAAAAGCTCGTAAAACCTCTTGATCAAACATGAGTTCAGAGTAAACAACACACACTCTTATATTGGGCCAATTCAATATGTTCAATATCCTCAATTTTTAGATCGGCGTGGCCCTGACATCCTTCCAAGCTGTCAAGATCACTCTTAACACCACACAGCAGGAATGTCTCTTCAGATGATCTTAAGAGCCACCCTGATAATCGGGACATCATTGAGATTGTCTGAAGGGTGAAATTTGGACAAAATCAGCATAAAATTTTTGCTGTGTGAACTAAACATAATTCAAGTCTTCAATCTTCACTGTACAAGTCTGATGCCTTGTTTTTTTCAGAGCACGAGTCTGAGTCTCACTAGTCTGTCAGGCCCAGCCTTTACAAAGCAAGTCAAAATGGAGCCTCAAGTTTTTAGAATGTGAGTCGAAGTCGAGTCTAAAGTCTTAAAAGCGAGAATCTAATTCAATTTTCCACATCTGATCGAAACACTCAGGAATCATGTTAGTGCCAGGTCTGAACAGCCCCGAAGAACAAAGAGGAAACGGAAATCAATGAACCTGCCTTGTGGTAAGACGGTGCTCTCCATTTGTCTTGTGTGCACTTATGTGCAAGCACGTTGGCACAATGAAACTATTTAATGTGCTGCATGTCAGTCGGTGTGTGTCATAATGTTATTTCCATCTCACAGAAGGTCGGGCTTTGAAGTCTGGGAGTTTAAAGGGTTAGGAGACAGTGAGGGTGTTTTATTGCAGGATGAAAGGTTAAACAGCTCTTTACATAAGTTATTGTTTGGTCATCTGATGCCTCCTGCTCATTTGGTATTGTTTCTAAGGAAGTCTTGTTTAATGGTAATGGAGGAAAATCACATTTAAAGGCTGTGAAGGAAATCTTAAAAATCTGGTTTTAGGTCATTTTGGGAGTGGGGAGTTTTATCAAAAGTTCTTTCTGTGTTGTGGTTTGTCTCGGAGGCGTCGCTGACAGAGCGGCATCTATGGAATTTATTTCACAGCCTCAAACGCCAATCGTTAAAAGGTAATGTCAGCAGTTGCTGCTGAAAACAGTTCAGTTTTTCCAGCCCTTCATGCGACGTCTCCGTGTTTGCCTTGCCGTCTGTGGGTGTTGTCGCAGGCCCTGCACTTCCTTCTGTCGTGCTGCGTCTATTATTCCTTTGTTTCTCCTCTCTCCTGTGGGAGTTCCTCCTGTACAGCCCATGTCCACACATTCACCAGCATTGAAAAAATAAATCGAACCATGATGGACGGGATCCTTCAATAAGTCCAGAAAACTTTTTTTTTTTTAACAAAGAAATCACTTTGTTGAGTGGTTGCAGTACCTACAGTACTCATCAAAGTAATTTTGGCTTATTATTACATACAAAAGAGGTTTATACTTAAACTAGTGGACAATGGTAATGGCATCCTCAGTTATTGGGTTCTTTGGCTAAAATAATAGATTAGCTTTAAGAGTAGGCTATTTTTAACATTCAATACAGTTCGCTCATGTAGAGTAAGTGTTGTAAGAATGTGTTTGTAGCAAGTAAATAAACTGATAAACTTATTTAGCAGCGGTATTATTAGCAACTTTATATATATATATCACAAGTAAAAGGAGGATGACTGGCTGCTGTGGCGATCCCTGAAAAAAAGAAGACGAAAAATAAGTTACAGCCCAACTAATGTCTCATTGCCTGTCATGAATAGAGACCAGTATCAGATTCTCACAATATAAGCCTGAGTGAAAATATCTAAATATTTAGTTTTTACACCAAAAATTACATACATATGAACTAACTGATTTCAATTGAAACAGAAAAACAATTGTTATTCCAAATACTACTTAATAGACTGCATTAAAAACATTAAAAATTGACTGAATTTAGTCCGTAGTGTTCATTTGCTACTCGAGTCAATATACTTTTTAATAAACTCTTTTTCTGTTTCCTGTAGGGAATCAGTGAAAATAAAACAAGTGGATATTGGCTAGTAAATTAGTCTGACTTGAATTACCACCTATTTCTGCCTAAGCAGCAATGTGTTGGTTCTTCCAGGTAAAACTGCTTATTAAAATGATTTTAAACTATTGTAATGATGGGAAAATTCTGTTTTCAAAACTTGACTGTAATATCCTTTTTATCAGTAGTCAGCCATGGTCTAGTGGCTACCATGGTCGATAACGCGGCTAATTACACAGCTAATCTCTGCCTGTTTTGCTCCTAGAGACACTTTAGCAGAGCAGAACAGAAAAGGCACTATATTTGGCACATCAAGCTTTAGTACTAAATTCATCAGAGTAATGGTTGTGTATTTAAAAGAATATACTTTAATCTTCAAGCTTACCACTTTACTTAATTAGAATTTCAAGAAATGAAGCTGAATATATTAAATGTTACTATAAAGTATATAGGGTGTACTGGCAAAGGATGTAGGTGGAGGACAAACTTTGCAAATTATGCCTGTGCAGACGAGTAGAATTACTGTTTGAACCAGGTCCAAATAAGGAACTACCCACCTTGGCTACAACCTCAGTATTTTTTTGTATTTTTTTTTATCATCATCACAGGTGTTAGTCTGACTTATAAGACAGTTAATTTATTAAGATGTCAATCAAAACGGCGTTGGAGACATTTACATGCTCGTCGGCACAGTACAGAAGGCTGCAATGGTGTTTTACCACAAACAGTCTCACTCTGTTACTATATTTTCCCTTTTTAGATCAACCATTTAAGTAAAGATGAACAGAGAATGCATTGTGAATGAATGAAGACAGTAGGTCAGGTTGTGTTAAGTAAAGGCAGTTGGTCCAGTTTTACCACTGCATTCATTTATCACTTGTAGTGGTTCATTAAAGCTTTTTTATCGTCGTAGTTAGGACGAAATGTAAGTACTGATTGCTTTTATGTTAAAAATCCATTGCAGCTGTGTCCCTAGAGCTACACTTTCTTCTTTTTTGGGGCTTTAAAGAAAGCTCAAGGAGAATTTGAATGCAGCCTTTAAAGTGTAACTCGAGTGAAGACGATGGAGAGAGAAAGAGGAAAAGAGGGTTCGGTTCACAGAGCTACTAGGAGGAAGGAAAAACTGGAACCACACGCCCTTGGTCTAGGATTGCACTGCTATTGTCTGCAGATTTCTAATAGTTTCTTCAAGTGGCACGTTTCACGTTTGGAAATCTGCAGCTGCTGGAGCTCCTTTGTCTGCAGGCATATATTTAAGATGCATAGTGCAAAAATATTCATACTGTTTGACCGTTTGTTCATTTTTGTCACCTTACAACCACAAATCTCAGTGTTTGTCAGTAGGAAGCAACAAACACAACTCCCTGTATAAACCTTTGTCCATCTGTTAATCAACTGTTAGTTCAATGTTCATGCTCTCACTACAACGCTTTACCGTGGAAACGACGGTGCATTCAAGGTGATGTTCAATGTTGGTTTGGTTGCACTTGATTTTATTTAGGCGTAGAGTAAAACAAACTAAATCATTTTTCTTTTCCCTTCACAACTATAGAGGTGGGTGATTACTTACAATGTATTACAACTTTTTTAGCTGCATTTTCATCGTCCATATCGCACATTTTTATATTTAAAAAATAAAGTCACTTAATGGAAACAAGGCAAGTCCAGTAGCTGATTTTTAATGGAACAATCAGGAGAGAGAGAGGAAAAAAAGAATTCCAACCTTACACCCAGTTTTTGGCATTTCCAAATATTGTTTTGTCACAATAAATCCACATTCTCCTGAGTAATTTTTCAGCATAATGAAAAACGATATAATAAATGCCCACCCCTAATTATACACCATCAGTAGAATTTGTGTTGGAGTATGACTTAAAATTCTGCTTAGTTCAGCTTTACTCTGGCTGAAACATCTATAATGCGCATACCAATGTGCTTAGTGAGGCATTAGAAGACTGTCTAATATTCGATTCTCTTTCATCTTCAGATTCAGTGTTAACTGAGGTGAAAATAACCCTATTCTGAGATCAGAAATGTTTCTCCTGATCTAGCGAGGAAATCGACTCGGCTGATTAGAGCCAATTCCCCCCCATCTTTTTTATAATCCATCATCAGCTGTGGAGGTGTATGCTCTGCAGCCCCCCCTACAGACAGAGTCAGGTACTCGGGACAGTGAGCAGTAAGGGGGCTTACAGGTTGAGGGCAGCTGCTGGCTGAGGCCTACAGTAGCCAGGGGTTGACAGCTTTATCTTCTCATGAGAACAGAGGAGGAAAGCTGGCTCTGTGCCCAGCCAAACTACCACTCTGCTGCCTCAACCTCTGCTCACACAGGCTAGCTTGACCTTGGACAGGGCACAGCCACCCTTGTCCCTCTTCCCTCTTTGGAACCAACCCCAGCAGCCCCCTCCCCCCGCCGCTCTCAGCGCCTCTCCGGGATGGAGGACAGGGAGGAGTTGGGAGTAAGGGAAGCAAACTGGCACATCGTGTTTCTCTCATCTGAAATTACCCACAACACACGCTGTGTACATATACACACTCTCTGAAATTCAGACGAGTTCTTCCTGGCGCGGCGCGTCAGTCGCCCAGATGTGTGATTTCACAACTGGCTCCCTCTTTTCAGTCAAAACTGAAAGTTGGACTTAATTCCAAAAGTATTCATGCAATTGGAACTTTGCCGTATGTAGTCAGGTCACAAGTGTAAATGTTAACATTTTATTGGGATTTGAGGTGAGAGACTGATGCACTGCAGCTCATAATGGGGAAAATAATTCATGGTTCACACAATTCATCACAAATAAAGATCAAGACACACGGCATGTTTGCCAACATTAACTTTTGGTGGACTCCATTAATCAATTAGGACTCTTCAGGGTGAAGCATGATGAATTAAAATGAGCTTGATAACTTCCATTCTCAAAGGAAAATGTTGTTTACAGAAACTTCATAATCCATTTTATTTGACATTTTGATTGTAAGTGGTTTTATATATTGGCTTATTTTGGATATTTAAAATATCTTCCTCTTCTAGTGTTAAATATTTTTCACAAAATGAACGTTTATTTGTCTTTGAGAGGGCAGGCTTGCATTACTATTCTGCCATTCTCAATATATTACTGGGAAATGGCCTCAGAACAACAATATTATTGTTTATCACACTCTAGTTCTGGTCCAAATATTTTGGGATGAGCAAAGAGAGATTTTGCTTGTAAAACAATTTTGGAAGAAAAATAACACGTAGCATTTTTCTTTCTCTTTACAACTGTGCAACAGATAGACCAAATCTGATCTGGTCTATCACATCTATTTATGTTTGGCGTTGCGATGTGGAAAAAAATGTAAACTGGTCCAAGGCTACGGATACTTTGGCATAGAAGTATTTTTATTGTGTTTGTCAGGCTGTAAACCAGTTAAATTCATTAAGGTGGTGACTTTATGCATGTGCTTGCCGTTCCTCCTGCCGTCTGTGTGAATGTTATGTCCTTCAGGCTGGAGTTTAATGGGCTTTCTATTGATCTTCGGGTTCGTGAGAGGCAGCAGCTGTAATGGGCACATAGTTGGTTTTCATCTGTGAATTCTTCCTGTATCGATGAGCAGCTGCTTCAGCAAATGAGATGTATTTGAATCCATCTTGGAGAATTATTGCGATTGTATTTACGTTCATTGAGTTGAGTTAAATAAATTCCCTCCATGTTTACAGCCCACCTTCAGGTATTGACGTAATGCTGCTTGAATTTGCTTATTTCATTTTGTAATAAAAAAAAACTAATGGGTATGAATTATAAATGAACTACAAAGTCTGACCTATTAAATTGAAGTAGTCCAAACAACATGGGAAAGGCATGGAAGATTTTACTATTCTAACAAAGTCCATGAATGAAGCAAACATTTAGAATAACTTGTAGCTGCTTTTCTATTGAATTCCACAAATTTTATTGTTTTTATGGAAACATGCGCATTAAAAAAAATAACATTTTTTGATAACCACCTCATCCTAGTTCAAAAAAGTTATTAACTTGTGCCCACAACTTAATTCATGGACACAACTTGTTTAATTTGTGGCCACAAGTTAGACTTGTTATCTAAAAGTTATTCCCATAAAATAAATGAGCCGTTCCCACAAATGAAACAATTTGTTCGCACTAAATAAATGCGTCGTTCCTTTGAGTTAAGTTGTGGCCATCGTTTGTCGCCAGATGAGCTCTGTAGATTTTTAGATTGTATCAAAATTAGCGTATTCTGCAAAACCGCAAAGGAGAAACACATCACACGCATCACATGATCAAAACCAGATGTTACTACTGCAGGAAACGACGGACAAGATGACAGGAAGTGGGAGGAGGATGAGGGTGTGGCATGTTTTTTGTTTGTTTTTTAATTTACAGCGTGAACAAACTTATTCACATGTGATTTTAATTGCGTTTCTTATTTAATGGAATAAGAGACGGCAGCAGGATATGGACAAAATTTGAGCACATTTGTAAGAAAACACACCTTGTGTCTCATTAACTTATCTTCCCAAATCAGATCATTGACTGGTGGAAGGATCAAGCGGCTTAAACAAACTTAATTTGGTGGCGCGCCAGTGATAAATCTTTTTTAAAAAAAAGTCTCAACAGAGCTTTTCAACTCCACTTTAAGACCAAGGTCCTGTCAGGTGCACCCCTCAGAACGAAGATGGTACTTAAATGCCTTTTTTTTGTGTGTGTTTTCAGCTGCGCAGGGTGAGGAGAGGGAGTGTGCCTTTACGGATCAGCTGCCGCAGTGGGAGGTCAAGCGAGTGGCGGAGGGCGAAGGCAGGGTCTCCCCAGAGAACACCACCATCCGATGTGCCAAGGGCAAGCACTGCTTTGGCCTGTGGGAGAAAACCCCGCCTGGTGAATTACAGCTGGTCAAACAAGGTAATAACCAAGTTTTCTCCTACACCTTTCTTCTTCTGTTGCTGCTGCTCTTTTGTCTCACATGGCTGTTTCAAATCACCAAATGAAAGTCCGAGCTTAACAGAAAAGCCCTGAACTTTAAAGTCAGTCATTTTCCTTAGTTAATTTAAAGTCATGGTTTGAATTGGCTGTGTGAAAGGGAAGATATGGAACTGTTTTATAGAAACAAAATTGAATTGGTTAATCTGTCTAAATGTCCAATTAAGTGTTACTGCTATTTATTGTGTTCTAGTTTAGGGCCCATCAAATGATAGTTTTTGGTTGTTTTTTTTAAAAAGGTCAAAGATCATAATTTTTCTTGTCTCAGGTTGCTGGAGTCACCTTGCTGATAACCATGGCTGCCATGACGACCGCTGTGTGGTGACCAGCCTGCCGCCTCTGATCCAGAATGGAACGTACCACTTCTGCTGCTGTGGCAGCGACATGTGCAACGTAAACTTCACGGAGGACTTCCCGGTGCCGAGCCCCACGCCGCCGCAGCCGTTCAGTGAGACACGCACACAAAAACGCCGACTAACTCATTCATTCGCGGCTGCTTTAATCCGCCTCCCTGTTCTTCATGCGGGGCAGTTTCTGTTTTTGATGTTAAAGTTCAATGTATTTTATTGGGAATTTATATGCATCATTTCTTCACAAGCCACTGAGATTCATTTCTGGACTTCAACTAGGACATTCTAATACATGCTTATGCACTTCTATATTGACGATTCTTGTTCTAAAGTGACAAAATAGTGAAAAAGTTGAGGGTGTGTGAATGATTTTCAGCCATTTTACCCGGGTTGCAATCCACTAAGACCAAGTGAGAGTTGTGTTGAAATCAATCAGTGAGTTGTCAAGCAGCTAACAGACATATTATTAGTAGTTGGGGTTTTTTTCTTTTCCATTTTTACCTGCGCCGCACCTGTGAATGAAAGCGCGGTGTGTGGCGAGATCAGGGCGGTGTCAGCACCGGCCCAGCTCCTCTGCAGACACGCTCTCCTGCCATCCATGCCGTCCTACTGCATTCCAGGGATTACACAGCGTCTGCGCCGGCTGTCTGCAGACAGACAGTGGGAGCGTGTCGGCAGCTGCTTCTGCCACGCCAGCAGATAACGGGGGAAAGTAAGGAGTTAGCAGCGAATAATTAAATTGGATTGTCTTTGATTAATCTGTGAAATTTTAATGCCATTTGTGCCTGAATTTTTAAATCCTGTTTCTGGTTCGTGGCGGATTAACTCCTGACGTGTCTTAGCAGATTCCTACCTAAGTAGGAAATGTCTGTGTGAGTGATCTGAAGACAAAGCTCGTGGATGATGGTTTTAGGGTTGGGTAATCGGAGTAGCACAGTAACACAGAAACACTTTACCGGTGAAGAACCAGCATAACTAGAGGATTAATTATCTTTTCTGACTGTAATGTTTACTTTTAGAATAATACTAAGTTTCCTCCTTCTTGAAGTAAATTCCTCACATCAAGTCAGCTCACCTCACAGGGTTTCTATTGGATTTAGAAAGAAAGTTGATTTTTGTATCTGTTGTTTTAGGTCATTATCCAATTACCTGGTTTTACATCACCCGCAGAGATTTTTTCAGATATTGATGCATATAAAAACACTAAATCCCATATTCTATTATTAAGATTTCACATCCGCCCACTTGTCAACCTCACCATCCTACTACCTACCAACACACCCATCAATATGCCTCTCAAACTGGCATCCAATGGTTGCTATGGAGATTTGGTGGGGCTGTGTCACACTGTATATACACTCAAAGTAAACAGAAGTCACAGTTTACTCATTTAAAGCCCCTAGACTTTCACTAATATAAAAAGATGCGGTATTAATAAAAGAAAATCTTCAGCTGCACTTGTATAGAGCAGCTTGAGATGCCTTTGAATAACCGTGATACAAAAATATGTTCTTTTTTTAAACTAGTGTTTCCTAATGTATTCGTTTTTATACTAAAAAAATAAATTATGCTGCTTCACTGCAACAGAGAAAAGTCGGACATTATCTTTAAGGTTAAGGTTTGTTATGAAATGCAGAGTTGTAAAAAGTGTTGTCATGTGAACTGCGCGCATAAACCATTTTGTATATTTGTCTACTTTGTTTTGATATAAGACTCTAGGCGCCGTGTGTTTTCCTGGAGCTCTAAACAATCTTCTACAGCGCGATGGAGGAACATCGGTGTATATGTCTGTGTTTATTCTGACTCCGTTGTTTTGATTAGAAGCCAAGAGATGTTAGACATTAAAGGGAGCCTTGTCAACTCCTATATGTGTGTGTGTAAGCCAGTGTGTACATGCATGCATATGCTGGAACATCAATCATAGCTGCCCTCAAGCTCTAGAGGTCATCAATAATGAATCAAACCGTTGTCTCTGGACAACAACGTACAGGTCAGAACATTGTGCTTCTCTTAGCAAGAAGTCAACGGTGTGATTTGGATGTTTTTTGTCATGTTTCCTGCTTGCAGCCCATGGAACGCTGCGCCTCGAAGAGACGGTAACGATCGCCCTGGCAACAGTCTCCTTGCTGGTTGTGGTCGCCGTAGCAGCCTTCTTTGGTTACCGCATGATGCACAGTGAGTTACCATGGAGCCTAGCTCTGAAGATCGATTTTTTTCAGGGCCATCTGAATGATTTTGATTGCATTTCAATTCTAGTCACATAAGGAGTTACAGTCTTTGCAAAGATATTCATACCTCTGGCTTCTAAATTATTGGGATTTTATGTAATGGTTCAACTCAAACCAGTGTATTATTGTGAAGTTGAGTAAAAGCAATAGATCATTTTCAAAATCTTTTGCAAAAAAAAAACAAAAAAACATGTGTCTGTATTAACAGGAAATGGCAAACAAGGGCTGCACAACCTCAACATGATGGAGGCTGCCGGTTCTGAGAGCTCACTGGACCTGGACAATCTCAAACTGCTGGAGGTTAGTGTCCAAACTAACTGTTTTCATCGTCTCCACCCTCTACAAACCTAGATTTAAGATCAACCTCATCTGATGAACCTCCTATAAAGATGTTTTGGACTAATAAAACAGATCTATGAATGTAGCCTTGAAGACATCTTGAGATTTCTGTTAGAATAAAAGTCTGAGTTGCATTAAATATCATCTGAATTTCAAACAGGTTCTGTTTATAAAGAGCAAATTCTCTTATTACTGATAGAGAAGGGTTATGCTTTTTTTTATCCACATGTCTTCAGAGAGTAAGGAATGCTTAAAAGGGAAACCAAAGACGCAGAGACGGAAATAAACCCAAAATACATCAAGGTCTGTCTTTTCAATGTGACTTTTATCATCCGATCATGGCAGGATGATGCGTATGACAGGTCAGACGTGTAAAAATAGGAATTCGCTTTTACTAACACCGGATCCTGACAACCTGATATGGGAGTAAGCGGACTCGTGTTGTGATAGGAAGCCAATACAGTCTGGATGATATTCACCCGCAGGGACAATAGAGGCAGACAAAGACTTATTTAGGTTTCTTAGATAGGTTTGCTTTTTGTGGAAGAGGGGGGCTAAAATTTCTAAAACTGTGGACAGCTTGCTTTGTCTGTACATAACTAACACTAACATTTCTTTTGTATCCCTTATGTTTGTTTGGAATGAGTCTTCAAAGTCTCATTCCACAATTTAGATTCCCTAAAAACTGATGTATTTTCTTGAAATTGATTTGAAAATTAGCTACAAAAACCTCCTCACCAGCCAAAGAAATGGCAAGGGATCAAATTATCATTTTTAATTTAATTTACTTGAATTTAATTGACCAGAAGTCTGAGACTGAAAAATAGGGCTTTTACATGCATCCTAGTTATTTCAGTTGCAAATGAAAAACTTTAAACACACCTGGCATTAAATTCTGATCTGAATGATGTGATTGCGAGCTGCACAGTGGTGCAGTTGGTAGAGCTGTTGCCCTGCAGTAAGAAGGTTCTGGGTTCGATTCCTGGCCCCGGTCTCTCTGCATGGAGTTTGCATGTTCTCCCTGTGCATCCGTAGGTTTTCTCCGGGTACTCCGGTGTCCTCCCACAGTCCAAAAACATGACTGTCCAAATTGCCCCTAGGTGTGTGTGTGTGTGTGTGTGTGTGTGTGTGTGTGTGTGTGTGTGTGTGTGTGTGTGTGTGTGTGTGTGTGTGTGTGGCTGAATATTGAGGGATAAACTGTGAGCCCAAGCCTTACCAAGGTTTTAAAACAATATATATCTGTAAACTAACTAAAAACGTGAAAAAGAAAAAAGTGGGTTAAAAACGACAGAATTGAATGCCAAAGAATAGGTTGTAGTAGTTATGTCGGGCCAAGTGGTGGCACTGTAACACCACCATACAAAGATGTAAAAAAACTGCAGTTGAAGAGACGTATATTCAGTTGGTCTTGGCATAAATGCAAATCAGTTTTATTGATAAATAACATCATACCAACATTTAAAACAAGGTGGTGGTCAGTAGCTGCTTTTCCATTAACAATTAAATTGCGCAAATTGGAATTCCAAAAGTAAATTTGCTTAATGGAAAAATGTCAATTTTTAAGAAGTTTTCGCACCATGCTGAGGTGGTTTTTCGACCATATCAAAATTTGTGTATTTTGCAAAACTGCAATGGAAACACTTTTTTTTGCATCACACATGATCAATAACTGGGTGTTACTACTGGTGGAAACGACAAAGAAGACAACAGGAAGTGGTAGGAGAATGATGGCGCAGTATTGTTTTTAATGATGTATAAACAAACTTATTCACTTGTGATTTTAACTGTTTTATATTTAATGGAAACATGAAGTTTGAGCCACGAATTTTGAACAGAAAACCAGGATAATAATCTAAAAAATCAACCACAACTTACTCTCTGAATGGCTTAAAAAACTCAAACTGAATGTTCAGTAGTTTTCTAGTCAAAGATGATTTCACATGGCTGTTCATGTTTGAAAACCATTTAGTGTGGGCAAAAGTAGGACAGTTTAACATGTTATTTTAAGCTCCTTCTTGTAAGTATGTTATTTTGTTTATGTCCTATTATGGATTTTAGCCAGCTGTACAGCCCCATAACACAAACAAGAACTCAGGCAGTCAAACATGGCTCTGGCTGCCTGAGTTTCAACTTGATTTTTATCAGATAACATTCTAAAATATTCAGCGTGTGACTCAGCAGTCTCCTTGTAGCTTTGCAGATGCTGCGGGTTATATCTTGTTGGCCTTCTGGAAAATGTATTCATCTGTTGGTATTTAGCAAACATTTCTTTCACGATCTAAAGCTGTCCTGAAATCATTTGATTCCCTTGGCTGCTTTGAAATCAATATAAAAAGTGCTGTGACCAACATGGCGAACAGTACAGTGATGTAGATTACTTCTAAAGCTGGAGCTTCTACCAGCTGCAGCTGCTTTTAGCTTAACCTCGCATCCTTTTCGGGCCGAAGAGAGGGAGACGTTTTTCATTTTGGTTCGTTTCACGCCGTCGTCCTTGTACCTTATCGTGTACACATGTTTTTTCGCATTAAACTGGTGGCCTGCTGAGGGGCGTGAGCCGTTACTCCCAGACTAAACAGGGTTTATTGTTTCGCTTTGTGTCTTTCTGAGCCAGAGATCAATGTCCAGAGGAAGACGTTAAACACAAGTAAATGCACTGCTGAATTCTTCCCCTGCTCCCTTGCAGATGGCATTTTAAGGCAGTCTGTTTGAACCCTGATAGTCTTCTGGCTAATTCAGGAAACTAATTGAATGATCTGGAACTGACTCAAAACCATTTTAACTGTTGTTTGTTTAGTAATTAAGTTTATTTCCCCGCTCCCTGCCTGCTTGCTAACATGCTTCACTGTCGGCCTGTTAATAATTGCTTTTACCGCTCTTGAGATTTTGAGTTGGTTTTTTTGGGTCTCTGTGTTTCTCAAGCACATGTGTTACCTCTGTGTAACACATATGTTCTTAACGAAGGTTCCTATTTGCCCTATTCTTTTTAGATTAGAAATTCAAAAGATTTAAATTGTAAAACATCTATTTATAGTCTGTTTTCCTTTTTCTCTTTCTCTCTCTCTCTCTCTCTGTCTCTCTCTCTCTTCAGCTGATTGGACGCGGCAGATACGGCACAGTGTACTGCGGCTCTTTGGATGAGCGACCCGTCGCCGTCAAAGTCTTCACAGCAGCCAATCGGCAGAACTTCGTCAACGAGTGCTCCATCTACCGCCTGCCGCTCCTGGAGCACGATAACATCGCCCGGTTCATCGCTGCCGACGAGCGGACAGGCCCTGAGGGCCGGTCAGAATACCTGCTGGTCATGGACTACTACCCACATGTGAGTACAGGGCGGAGAAAAGCGATTAATAAAGCATTAATGAAGAGCTTTACTCTGTGAAATATTTCCTCTCAAGATATGTATTATTTACAGCGTCCTGTATTCATTTTTTTCCCCCTTTATTTTTATATGCTTATGATTTTACCAAAATCTGCTAAAGAGATGTCAAGACTGAAAATTTTATATAAATAAATGCAATTAGAAAATAACTTAATACTTTTTGGTGTACCAATTGCAAGTTTTGTGGCCAATCACTGCTCTTTAAAAAACCTTACCTGCCAAGTCAGACTTTATTAAATTAGTTTTTTGTCTGAAAAGTGGAATGACCATTAGATTGTATATAATATAGACCTAACTTTGGAGGTAAAGCATTCCACTTTATTGTCAAACTTATTGTAAGCATTTATAAATTGAGTTTTTACAGTTTTTGTCAAAACGCTGAGTTTCCAGTTTGACCAGTTGCCTTTGTTAGTTTATCCCAACGGCCCACAGGAGTGTGAGAAAAACGTTATACAGGAATGTCTGCAGAATGTGACAAAAAAAAAACTATCCCCAATAGGTGAGCATAAAAGAAGCTAAAAGAAAACCCAACCCAACAAATATCAGATTGCGACAAAATACCAAAGTGAACTCCTGAATAATAATAATAATAATAATAATAATAATAATAATAATAATAATAATAAGGGTAAGTACCAGTCAAAATGTTTTCTGTCCAAACCTGAAGCTAATAACAAGTCTGCTAATGCCACCCGGCACATGAAAGGAGTCCATGCCTTTTCATAGTTATTACTATAATGCGCATCACCATGGTAACACAGTGCAAGCCAGGACAGGAGACTGGAACGCCTAATGCATTCAAGTGAATTATTTAGCTAATTTATCTAAACTGAATCTAATACAGTTCTCCACACCAACAGATGCAGGAACCACATTGTGATTGGTTTTAGAAATAAAATATTAGGACTTTCAGAAAAAAAATGTATTAAAACTCAAAATTAATTCTGATGTTTTGGCACAGCGTTATCTTTTATAATTGAATCTTGTTCCTTTTCGGCTGCACAACTCAAGGTTCTGTGAATGTTCTTTTCTGATTCTTGATTAAATATTTTGTCCACATCTTCCCATGTAAATAATGTAGCTGCTCCCCACTGAGGTCAAAGCACAGAATAAGCTTTACAAATGTGGAATTAGTTTTAAAAAAAATTTTTTTTACCGTGAGCTCAAATAGTCATCTGCTGAGATTACATCAGATGGTATTTTAAAAGAGTAGAGCCAGAAACGGTGTTAGCTGCAACGTTATATTGGAAGTTTTAATTATTGCTGAAGACATAAAGTCCATAGCTAAAGTATCCACATCAATATCCTGGTTTTACCTCTGAGGAAGGATGAGAAGTAGGATTTTTTAGTGCTTTCTCAGAGAACATTTTGTGAGATTTAACCAATTAAATACAGTCTGAAAATTCAAGAGATGGAAGCAGTTTTACAATACACAACACATCTTTTTTTTCTGTTTGTTTTTTACTTCCTTCCTGTTTTGCAGGGCTCGTTGAGTCACTACCTGAGCGTCCAGACCAACGACTGGGTCAACAGCTGCCGGTTAGCTCATTCTGTCACTCGAGGCCTGGCGTACCTCCACACTGAGCTCTTTAAAGGAGGTAAACCTCAAGGCACTGCACACAATGTATTTAGTAAATATAGTGCTTGAGCCAGCTGCACAGTGGTGGAATGTAAGTGAACACAGTTGGTAGAGCTGTTGCCTTGCAGCAAGAAGGTTCTGGGTTCGATTCCCGGCCCCGGTCTTTCTGCATGGAGTTTGTATGTTCTCCCTGTTCATGCGTGGGTTTTCTCCAGGTACTCCGGTTTCCTCCCACAGTCCCAAAACATGACTGTTAGGTTAATCGGTCTGTCTAAATTGTCCCTAGGTGTGAGTGAGTGTGTGTGTGTGTGTGCGTGGTTGTTTGCACACACACTCAGCACCAGCTGAGTGTTCACCGGCAACTCTCCTGACCCCACTAAGGGACAAGGGATGGATGGATGGATGGATGGATGGATGGATGGATGGATGGATGGATGGATGGATGGATAGTGCTTGAGCCATTGTCGGTGGTAAAAGTTTGGCAAAAGCTATGTCATGACTCAGTAGCTTTTAGAAGCAATACCTTGAAGTAAGCACCTTGTATTTGATCTTATTAGTCACTTATATTACTGAGTAATGCTGAATCACTCTTAGTTTTGCATGTCTTCTGTTCATCTAGCTTTTCAGTCACTTATAATGCAACAAAAAATCTTACTATTCAAGATTAAAAGGCAGCTGTAGGGCTTTTGGTCCAGGTTTTTTCTAGAAAATGAAGACGAACTTTAAAGTGTCCTTATAACTTTTTCGAGATTGATGAGCAGCAAAAATTACATCTGTAGACTCGTATAACCCAGGGAAGTTAAATCAAGTTGTCTAGCTTTGCTCAGTCAATGCCAATAAGAAAGGTGCACCATCAGTGAAGTGTTGATCAATCAGTCAATTCTTCTGTTTAGCAGTGACTGTCTTCTAATTCGCTACTTAGCCTCCAAGTCCTACAGCAGAAGTGAGAATTATATTTGTTTGGTTTTTATGGGGGTGGCGAGCCAAAATTAATTGTTTCTGAATTTTGGCTAAGATTTGGTTGGGGAAAAAAAATCCTAATATGATGTTTCAGTTTACATGACAAGGAGAAGATTATCTATTTACTACAGGGCTTTCCACTGCAGAACC
This sequence comes from Micropoecilia bifurca, assembly GCA_903067075.1. Lineage (NCBI taxonomy): Eukaryota > Metazoa > Chordata > Actinopteri > Cyprinodontiformes > Poeciliidae > Micropoecilia > Micropoecilia bifurca. The sequence continues at coordinate 50,732 of CAEGAF010160463.1, forward strand.
ACCAGCTGTTTTTGGTCTAACTTCTAGTGCAAATATGTTGGTACACTTCAAATAAAGCAAAACTGGAAGAAAAATTGTAACTGTTATTGAATTAT
>CAEGAF010160471.1:0-32575 GCA_903067075.1 Micropoecilia bifurca
ATAGACCAACGACACATAGCAACGACACATCTACACATATGGCTTCTACTTTTTTTTGATACAGATGGAACCCCATAGAAATCTCTCACGTTTCCCTTACATTCGTCCAAAATGTAAATGTTTATTAGCCAGGCATTAGCAATTAGCAAGTTAATTACAATATTAGTAATGTGACGCTAAATTAACACATTGCTACCAATATTCTACACAATTTTTAGCATGTCTTCATTCATTGATAAACTCTGAAGCCAACTTGTGACGTAAAAGTACCTACCTGGATAAACCAACATACTGTTGTGCTGATGTTAGCATTACCTGCTTTGCTCGGCGAGTGACAGCTACTAAATGTAATTTAAGCACAATAAAACTACACTACATCATTTTCCTGTCGCAGTTTTACCTATTGTAAATTCTTTTAAGATACTATTACACGGAAGCAGCTTTTAATACTCAGGGAGGCTAACATGACGTTGAGGCCTAGCTAGCTCCAGCCCCCGGGCCAGAGTAGTAGTGTGACCCGCACCTTGTCAAGCTCCTCGCGGCAAACGGCGCAGTACTTCTGGTCGCAGAGAACCCTCATCTTGGTGGAGCAGCGGTAGCACACCGGGTGGTCGCATTTACCCAAAGCGAAGATGTCGATGTCCTGGCAGCACAAGACGCAGGTCTTCTCAGACTCTTTTACGGTGGTTGAGTTCATGCTGATGGAAAAGAGGAGCTAAAGCTTAGAACTGTTTGGAAGCGTCTCGGCAGTGAAGTGCTTACGTAACGACGAAAGTGTGAAGTACTGCCGGTTATAGCGTCACGTAACGGTTTGGAGTGCCACAGATCTATATAGTATATGGATGGGCCGAGGTCGGGATCACAGCACGCTGGTTACGCTTTTTTTTTCAAATGTGGCATCTGCGCGTGCTGTCATGGCTGATCCACGTGTTGTGCTCTGGTGTTCACCCGCACCGTCGGGCTTCCGTAAAAACTTTTCACACTGGAAAACGTTCGGACTCTGCGAGACCACCGGAACAACAGTAACCTGAAGCTAAATATGAACCCAACTAATATAGTACCTTTCGAATTTTGTCGACCTCTTAAAGCACACTACTTTGAAACGTTAACGTTTGACTATTTTCTTCTACGCTGCCGAGATTGATATTTCTAAACACAGGATGATTTAAAAAATAACTGTTTTGTGTTATTCTTCAAACTCTGTGATTCCACGAGACATGTCCGAGACCAAGAAGACTCCACGCTTACAAGATGCACTACATCCATCCATCGGTTTTCTACCACAGTGAAGTTGGTTTAAAGTTGGATATTCGATATTCGAGCTCCGGGGACTAGCGGCGTTTAGCTCAAGGTTGATGCGATTTATGAACGCCAATCTCGGCCGGCGGTTCTCCACAACTCCCGGCCGCAGCGCCCGAAGATTCACTTAGGGACTGTCAACAAATTACCGAACCAAACATTCATGTCAAAGAAATGTTAAGAAATGCCTTGAATTGTAACCAACTTACTGTGAGTGCTAATTCATGCTTTTACATGAGACACAATGTAATCTATTATATTAGATTATATAATAATCTAGCTCCGCGCTTGGTTCAAAGCTATTCATTGCTTCTAAGGTTTCCAAAGGCCAGTGACTGTGAAGCGGTTTACTTTCTGAAGGTATTTTAAGGATTCTTTCATTTTTCTACCTTAGAAAATAGATTGGGAATATCCTTTATTGTCGCACAATGGAGAAAATATATGGGTTTATCAGCAGCGTTATTTAAATTACAGCATAATGTACCTTTACCCAGAGATAGATATGGATAATAAGACCATTATTATTGCAATAAATGCTTAAACCTAAACTAACTGCTTTAAAATTATATCATGCTCTTTAAGCTGTTCATAATTTTTCACACTGAATGTCAGATTTTCTTTCAATTTTCTCTACAGTAGCCAGGTAGAGCTGTCAGGCAGTTCTTCCTTTGCCTCAAAAATATCTTAAGGTTTTTATTTTGACTTTTATAGCTTTTCTACACATTTTATATGAAGTTCTTGTACCTGATCAAGATAGCATATTGCCGAGTGTATTGTTGAAAGCGTTACCACGTTAATTTCGATCAGATGAACAGTTTCTGCAATGAAAAATAGTACAGAAAATGAGAAAAAATATGTGTCCAATTTCTAGACCTGCTGATGTTTGTAAATGACTGATTTTCACATTTCAAACCTTTAAAAGCCTTTGGATGCATTTGAGGTCTCAGAATACTCAGAAGGGATTATGAACATAACTGTCAACGTAATCCTTGTCTAAATATCAAAAGATAATGAAAAAATGGTTAAAGTTTCAACAAACATCACGTGTGGACACAAATATTCTTCCTTCCTGAACATTGTGATTGCTTTTACAAAGTCAGTATCAAAATTTAGGTATAATGAGAGCTGCTGAACAAATTCATAAACCACTTAAGAAAAATCAACCTTAAAATCTGATGCGAACCAGTGTATGTTTACTGTAGGACCACCAATGGAAATACCTTATTTCCCTGTCTCTGATCTTTATTTCTACATTATCAATTTGACAATGAAAAGTCAGTAAGACTGAAAACCAATTACCTAAATGAGGAACTCGCATTATTAATGCTGAAGGAAAAATTGAATGAGTATAGAGACACTTACAGGAGAACTGATGTGCAACATATACCACACTTCTTAAATCACCATTCTTTAATTTCTTTTAAGATAAAAACAGAAGTGTTGTTGGTTCTATCTTTTCCTCTGTCTCTTTTAGCTGCTTTTAACTGCTTACACGCACACTGTGCAGCTTGCACTCCACAGTGTAAGCTGTGTATGTGTGTCTGCCGGCAGTCATACGTAAACAGACTGAAACTGATTAGACCCTTTAGAGAGGAAACAGATTGCAGAGGAGAATAAAAAGCTAAACTCGCGCTACAATCCTTGCCTCACTTGGTTTCAATCTTAAGGTGAGCTAAGTGGCCCCAGTGCTGGACGGTGAATCTGATCCATTTATATGACATGTGTGGCTTGTAACATTTGATCATTTTTCAGTATTAAAGCCTGCTTTTATATACAACCAAATCTCATTATTTCTCAAAGTAATTTACACTCAGGGGTTCTGGTCGGGACCTGAAACTTGTTAACGGACCTGGTGGATCACAGAGACAGAGTTTTAAAAAAATCACCATAAAACATCAGCAGTGGTTTATCATTTGCTTAGTGAAATATTCTTAAAAATGAGGTCCTGTCCAGTCATCATCACAGTGTGTTTCTGTTGTTAAGTGTCCAGGGTTGCATTTCTGGTTGCTGGTTAGTGTCTCTTGTAGTGGCTGCTCCTCAGTCCCATAACTCTGAAGGTGCTGCTGGCAATCTTCTCATAGAGAAGGAACATGAGGGCAGCAGTCAGGACGGTCTGCAGAAGCTTGGCCTCCAGGCCTTTGAACAGACCCGACATGCCGTGTTTCCTGCAGCAGAGAATCCGGTTGAAAACGGGACTGAAGACTGATGACGACCGTTTAACAGAGAACTAAACAACAAAAGGCTTTTTATCCATATAAAATATTGTGAAAACAAAACAAACATTTCTTGTAGTTGTAGCACACAATTTTTTTTCAAATAATAATTGAATCAATTATTTATTGATTTAATTTCAACATTCACAGAATAAAATTAAAAAAACTTGTGAAGATAGGATGTATTCGGGATGCAGTTCATGATTGACACAACAATCATGAACTGCAGCGAACAATTACGGTGCTTCGCAAAATCGTTGAAACTTCTCAAACTTTTGCATATTTTGTGTGGTGCTACAATATAAATAGAAAAATGTGCTTAGCTCCCTTTACTCTGACACCCCTAAATCAAATCCAGTGCAGCCAATTTGAATCAACTAATCAAGTGAGATCGTCTGTTGACTGGAAAAGTATTAGTCGTGCTCAAAACAAATCTGGTCCTTATTGAAGAGTGGCAAATAGAAAGTTACCACGGGAAGGATTATAATGTCTTCACATGAAAAAAAACAAAAAGAGACATAAATTCCCGCTTCCTATATATCGTAACCTTGAAGTGCTTAAAAACCAGTTCTGGACTGGTTGTTCCACCCTTTTTCACTTTTCCTGAGAAATTCCTGGTAATTCCCTTGCAAGTTCATACATGTGCTCCATCTCAAAATAATGCAACAAATCATAACATTAATTCTTCATTCTGAAACGATTTCAAAGTAATCGTAGATGTGCGTTGTTTGTGAAAACTCACCTGGCTCTGTTCACCAGTAGACTTTGGAGGGTCTGCAGGCTGGACAGCAGCGTCGACTTTTCTGTCGGTGTGCTGACCTGGCCGAACTGTCGTTAGGGAAAGTATGGAGAAAACATAGAGTTGGAGCCAAAATGTCCTCCAGTTCTTTCGATGAAGTAATGATGGATATACAAGTGAGACCCACCCTGAGGATGGACTGCATCGTCTGCAGTGGGTACGTAACAGTGGTGGCGACGGCTTTGGCGACCGCGCCGATGATGAAGGCCTCCAGAGACGAAAGCTTAGAGGGTAAGGAAGAAAAGATCAGTCGCATTTTTTATTGCCAAACCTCTTTCCATCCAGATGAGGTGAGAATCCTGGTACCACCTTCCAGGCTCACCTCCCTGGAAGCCCTTCTCCTCAGCTGCCTCTTCAGACCTTCGTAAACCATGAACTGAATGGCCGGGTTGAGCACTAGCAGCAGGGATGGGAAGGTGCCGTTCCACAGGGCGCCAACACCTTCTTTATGGACGATCTGCTTAAACGCATCTGCGGAAGTCATAGAGAAGGTTATGCCAAATGGTGCTTCACAAAAATATTTATGTCCCTTGAACTTTTTCCACGATACAACCGTAAACATCAATGCTGTTTCGAAGCATTTAATACAAAGTAGTAGTGCGGGTAATTGGGAAGTGAAAAGAATTTTTTTTTTACACATGTAAATGTAAAAATTATAACTTTACATTTCAAGAAAAAGATTTGGTCAGATTAGACCAAAAACAATGTTTTGGGGGTTTATACAAACTTACTGCACATCATTCTTGGCATATACAGCAAAATATGGTGTAGGAACGTTTTTCTTCAGCAGGGACAGAAAAAAATTAAAAGTGTGTCTAAAAATATACTTGTGCAAAAGCATACCAAATAAAAAAATTGTTATTTATACAGAATAAAAACACATTAAATCTGGCAAAATACACTAACGTTTGTGGCAGTAATAGAACAAAGATCTGAAAAAGTTCAAGAATACGACTGATTCTCCATGGAAATGTGAACTCAAAGCAAATTCCTTTACCCAGGATACCAGAGTAGTTTGTGGGCCGGATGTCTGAATTGTGAAACTTGGAGCCTTGGAGCTTCAGCCGGGTATTGACCACCCAGAGAGGAGTGGTCAGTAGGACGTTTATAACACCTGGAAAACATATCGATAAAAACTGTAAAGCTAACTTCACGGTCCGTTTGTAGACTTACTCAAACACAAGAAAGCTCTCTGTGATATAGAAGGAGATCGGTTTACCTGCAACAATGCCTACAATGAGGTCAGTGCTGGGGGTTGACTGCCTGCTCTTCAGCCAGCTGGCCTTCATCCAGTGGAAGCAATAGAAGTAGACAAAGTTGGAGCAGCAAAGACTACAGATGACAGGGAACCATCCTCTGTAGGGAGCTAGTCTGCAGAGAGGCAGCAGAGATGCAGTTTCATTTCTCTCATAATTCAGTTGTGATTCGTTAAAATCATTTCACTCACAGTCCTTCTTCTTTCACAATGTCAGCCAGAATAGCAGGTGTGGATTTGGCCTTCATGTTTTCATCCACTGAACCCAAAGGAAAAAAAAATGTTGTCAATATCTAGAATTTAAACTCCGTCTGCAAAAGAAACTACTGTCTTACCTTGAAGCCGTAACCTGGCTGTATCCAAAGGGAAGAAAACTGTCATCGCAGTCACGCTTCCCTAAAACGGATCGAAGTCGGCGTTCAACACAAGACACCGAACTCAGCTAAGAAAATTACTCATTTAAAGCGACGCAAATTTCTATAACACAACACCAACTCAAAAAGCAAAGACATAATAATATATACATATTTATCAAATCAGCTTTTATTCGGCTGGGTCAAATGTCACAATAGGTAACTAAGAAGAAAGCTTCTTTCGTAGTAAATGAAAGAAGCGGTGAAAGTGAAGCTAACTTACCAGGGCTCCTGACACAGCATGAACCAAACTCTCATAGGAGAAAACCTCGGCGGTCATTTTCAGCTCCCCTCTTTACTCCAAGCGGCTCAAATGATGACAACCTCCTTCAGTTTCACCACTGAACAACTGCCAACACGCTCAGCTACCCAACGGTTTGCTGTTTTCCTTTTTTTTATTCACACTTCCTCCAAGCTGCGGCTCTCAGAATGGGATTATGGGTGATGTAGTTCCATGCCCGATTTAATTTGGACAGTTCATAAATATACGTTTCTTACTGTGTAATATGCATAACTTCCTTTGCAGTGACAACTTTTTTTATTTCCCAAAGTGCTCCTCGCTCAGTATTTATCTGTTTAATTCTATTTCATGCCCTTTTGTTGCCAGTAACTTTGTGCTTCTTGTTTTCCTTTGTCAAGTCCTTTTTTGTTTTTCATCTTTAGCTCAAAGTCATGCAGTACTAACAATTGTTACCTTTACGTCACTTTACAGTGTTTTTATTTTTTCTCACTCAGTAAAGGTGCTCCTGACCCCAAGATACTTTGTTTTGAAATATGTCACTCCAGGACAACAGCAATAACTTTGTATTCAGAGAAAATACAACCAGTGGTTAAAACAGTGGTTCCTCCTCACTGCTGCCACTCGCTTGCTTAGGCTTAGGAATTGCTGCAAAGTCAACAACTAAATGCCGGGCAAATTTAGATGGGACAACTATAAAATGTAATGAACTGTGGATTATCATTAAGATTAGACTGAACTGTATGTAAATTGATATGACTAAATCATTGGACAGGAATGGAATTAACTGCATTCAATATAACTGTTTACAAACTGGACTTGATTGATGTGTAAAGTGTCTTGAGAGGATATTTTTTGTAAATTCACAGTAAACTGGAAAAAATGAAAACAGCCTGACGCAACAAGTGTTTTCACGGCAACCACATCAGCGACTTCTTTAGGCATTTATTGCGATTCAAAACAACATTCAAATGCTTGTTTAGACGTTGTGTTAAGATGTGGTAACCGCTTCATACTGTCAGTAAAAGTTTTCAAACTTGTTTCTTCTTGGGCAGATTCTGCAAAGAATCTTTACAGTTGCTGGTATGTTTATTCTGAATGCATTCATAATGTGCAGGTTTCAGGTTTTCTCAAACATGAGAGCAACCAAGACGGGTGTTAATAATTTTTTAATAGACACAGGACATCTAACAACAGTAGAATTTAGTTGGGATTTACTTAACAACATACATTACATGACAACAAACATGAGTCAAGGAAACAACTGTGACTTTAAACCTGCATGACTGGAGCAGCAACCAAAATGCATTTACAAGAAGGGAGTGATTTAAAAAAAGAACTTGTTGAAGATCTAAGTGAAATAAAAACTTCTTTAAAAAGGGAAGTTATGATCATGAGGGAAGGCACTTTATTTTCAGCCGCAATGAGGTAATTAAGTTACTATGACTTGACGGCTGACATGACAAAGATCTGAGAATGATTATTTTAAGTGCATGAAATCTCCTTTGACATGCCTTTTAGCGACACTTATTAACGTTTCATGCTCTTCTAAGCACTGTGTGTGGTCCCTCATTTTTTTAAAGCATGCTCAACATGCTTTTTTTGGGCGTAAATAAATTAAAACAAAACAACAAGAACCCATCAGTCTCCAGCCCATTCACTCAGCCACTCCTGACAAACCCTCCTCTGCTCCTCGCTCTCCTCTCCAGTCGTTTGTCGCTTGCTTTGCTTCCTGTTCTCCCCCTTGCTTCTCGCCAGCTCTCGTTCCTTCTCCTCCGTCTTGCTGTGCTCCAAAACGGCCTCGACGGTGGCCTCCACTGTCCGTAGTGAGCGCTGCGGGACCCATTTGGGGTCTATCGCTGGGACGAAGGGGTCTCCGGCAGTGACGAGAAGTTGCTGAGGCTCCAGGGGAATTTGGAGGAGATAGGCATGCAGCATCATGCGATACGGAGAGTCGTCTGCTCCCGAGCTGTAGGTGAAGTCTCCGACGACGGGGTGGCCGATGGCGCTGCAGTGGACCCTCAGCTGGTGGGTTCGACCTGAAAAAACAAAGGTCATGGCAAACAGTCAGAGAGGAAGTTTCTTTAACACAATATTGTTGAAATCCTCGAGGTGAAAGATTTCTGCTGCAGCCCATCACATTGCTTTTTCAAACTGCAGCGACTTCGTTTGAATTTAACTCACATAAGTTGTCTTATTAAAGTATCCATATTAATTTAGCTCTTTTGATTTTGTCTCAAACTTCGAAGTATTTAATGACAATTTTAGGTAAAAAGAAAAATAAATCAGTGCAAAGTTGTGAACTTTTCAAACTTTTTACCAAAAAAACACACACACACTTGTATTCAGCCTCCCTAGATCAATACCAAACCAACAGGATGAATTTTGTGTCCTTTTTGCTTCACCTCAAAACTATACATGTATTTCATGTTGGTCTATCACATGAAATACCAATAAAATACACTGATTTGTTGGATTGTGACAAAACGTAAAAAGATTTAAAAAGAAAAAAGACTACTTTTGCGAGGCTTTGTACATGAAAGAAAAGAAATAAGATCAGGTACCAGTGAGCGGCTGCAGCAGAACCTTAGTGACCGGGTCACCGTCATACACCCCGTACTCCAACACTATCAGCTCCGTCTGGGAAGGCTTTGGATTCTCACAACCTGTTGAGTGAACATGAGAAACTGCTGTAAACCTTTTATAGCGAGCTGCTGTCCGTACGTTTCATGCAAGCTGATTTCAAACCTGTACCTTCAGTTCCTTCCACGCACATCATATGCGTTTTTCCCTCCATGGAGTTCTTGCCGATAGCAAAGTCCAGAGTTTGTGTCTCATTTTCCACCCACCCACGAAGCTGGAAAAGAAACTCACTGAGACAAAAGGAAAGGAGTAGCAGACAGCAACGTTTGTGGGCCGAGCTGTGAAGCCACAACATCCAGAGAGAAAACATGATTCTTAAATAAATTTTAGATCATTGTCTGGATAATCTTCTTTTTTTCCATTTATGTACAAATATTATCTATCAAGTACATCTTATGTGAATTAAAACTTACAACCACTTTGATGGGAGGAGGTGACATTATCTTTAAATATGCTACATTTGGTTTTCGTCAGTAAAATGACTTTTAACTTTACCCTACACTCCTACCAGGAAGGACGTGTGGTTTTGTTGCTGTTTCAAGTTGAAGAAAACATAACTTGATAAAACTTACAAATATTTAATAGCTGCTGCATTATCAGACTGAGTGATAAAAGGGCTGGGTGTTGCTATACTTCATGAATGGTCCAACTATATTTCAAAATTCAGATACTTCCCTAATCAGCAATAAACCAACAACAAGACAGAGTTTGGAAATATGTTCTTTGGTTTCTTACCAAAGACAAGTAGGCCTTAGTGACAGTGCGGTCCTTAAAGCAGCGGTAAGCCCTTCCGGCAGCAGCTTTATTAAGAGCCACACAAAGAGCTCCACTGGTGGAAAAATCCAACTGGTGGCAAAACCTGTTGGAAGAAATAGAAGCTAAAATAATGCAACTGTTTATGAGGCGTAAAGAAACTGGATGCATGAATTCACGTGGTTGCTAACCTGAAGCCATAGTAGGTGCTGGGGTCTGCCAGATGGGGGAAGTGATGCTGAAGCTGCAGCTGCACCGTCTGCTTTTCGTACCACATTTTGCTGTCTATCCGGATATCCCAGTGTTTGTCCACAACGATGTAGTCGTCGCTCTGGTACAACACACGGAGGCTCTCAATGCTGGCTGGCTCCGAACTCATCCTGCGCAGCTGTCAGTCAATCCAGCCCCGCAGAGACTGGATCGGGACTTCTGACCCACAGGAGGAAAAAAAACCAAAACAACATATTGAGTCATTACAGTTTTTACTTAACAGTCAATACCAGGTTTTTAATTTCTGGCTGCATTAACACTTTGCCTCCATATCAGTCAAAACTCATGCAGCAGCAGTCTGCATGGTGTGGTTTATGAATTCTAAACAAATAAATACATGTCAATGGTACCACAAAGATGCAGTGAAAGTTTTAGTTAGCATGTTATTAGCGCTGTTGTTTCGCCTTTAAATTAATAAACAATTCACAGCTATAAATCACGCCCAATATGGACATTTGCCCGGCAATGAAACAGTTTATTACATCGCTTTAAATAAGTATTTACCTTGCCTCCTATTGAGGTTAAATGTGAGGAGCTTATTTCCAAAACATGTAAACAAAACCACTTCTCATGGATCACTTATGCGCATGCGCGTGCTCTTCTTTTCTCGTTTTTGTTAGTCCGTCGGGATTATGTCGCCACCTTCAGGTTATGTAGTCATGCTAAAGTGACTAAGAGAGAGAAAAACAGTGCGAATCGCTCTATTTGATTATTTCTGTGGATCCACACAAAAATGATAAAAAAGATAAATTATAATAGCTTTGGATGTCTCCACCTTTGCTTAATAAATAATGAACATGGAATTAGAATAACATATTATGCAAGATTTGTTCTACAAAAAAAGGAAGAAAAAAATAATAAAGAAATTAATCACATCATCAGTATTGTTTCGTATTTTCCAAATTCATTTGACATATTTTTTAATATTCTGATTCTTTAATCTGATATACTTTTCTGTTTGTTCTTAGACTACACCTTTATATTTGATAGATCTAATTTTTTTAAAGCATGTTGCTGTCCTATCCTGGTCCAAGACTGTTACTTTCAATTACTGGTGCGTTTTTGTCTTTTTAAGTCCAAAATAAAGTGAAAGCATTGTATGCTACATTAATGTCATGTTCTTTGTAAAGGACTTTCCAAATCTGCATTTGTAAATTAGTTTTCAAAGCATTCCAAGTGTTTCCTATTCATTTGCTCTTAATTTAAATAACCTATGTTTTTGTTCCACAGACAATAACATGAATCCCAAAATCTACCAAATAGTCAGTTACATCAATAGTCAGTAACCTGCTTTTCTAAACTACCTTTCTTGTTATAGTTGTGAATATAGTGTCAATTAGTGTAGCAGAGTGAGTTGTTGGTTTGAACTCATGGTACATAGTGCTGGTGAATTTTCCGCCATTTTAGGTTTCAGTAAATCAATGTTATAATTATCACAGATTAACTAAACCACTTTGTTAATTCTTGGCTCAGTATTTCTGCCCAGTGTCCTCTCTGCAGGTGGTCACCTATAGAGAAGATAAACGAAGTTCACGTGATCTCAGTCCTATAGTCATAGTGTGAATGACCTCACAAGAGATTAAACACCTGGAAGTAATCCGCAGACAGTTGGGAGTGTTTGCATTAAAACCCATATGTGTGTGTTTATTTTTTTACGTAAGCTCTCAGGAAAAACATAATTCCAATGTCAAGTGATGACCTCACATGGTCCAAAGCTCACGGCAGACTGTCCTGAATCACCAGAGAATATCCAGCACACTCCACCTGCAGGTAATCCCATTACCCTGCAGGTATGGGTCTGTTTCTCCAGCTAAGATGATTAGCAGTTATTACATAAGCCATATTTCATAACTCAGTTTGGTTTCCTGTGTGTTGTGTGCGTACATTCATCAAAACTGAGTTCCTTGTCATCGGTGTTTCGTCTGTCGTTGCGTAATGTTTCACCGGCGCGTTCGTCTGGGGGATACACCTGCAGCAAAGCTTTGCACTCGCAGAAATAAAAGAGCTGCACGTGACTCGGCAGGCCTACGTCATTACCAGAAATCACAAAAGTTTCAGTTAGATGACAGAATAAGAGGAGAAGATGACAGGCATCGCACCGTACTTGTTCAATCCACTTACAGAGGATGTAGTTCAATTCTACCTCAGTCCTTAATGGGATATTCAAGTTGAGCAAATCTCAGTCACCAACTGGAACTGGAACAACTTTTTGTGAGAGATTTTCTCTGTGTTTTTGTTGCCTTGCTGTCTGAGGAGAGTCCTGGAATCTGTTGGTGTTGCAGACTCTTTGCCTGCTAAACCAACACACTTCATTTTTGCTTCACTCTTTGGATCCAGGACTTGCTGGATGGAATCTTTTGATGCAACTTTGTAAATAAGGCGTGCCTTTGTAAGGGTTCACCATGCCTAAGTCATTCCTGCAGGCTCGTTGCGATGAGCCCATCATGATATCGGACTGGGGCCTCCCTCTGCTGCTGGCACTGCTGCTGCTGGCTCTCCTCTACTCCTTCTTGTACCTTCCTGCTGCGGCCCAGCGAGCCCTGCTGGAGCAGGCGCTCAGCGGCAACAACACCACAGTAGCGACTCTGAAATGAGTGCAGTGATTGACAAGGACATGTTATTTGTCAATGGACATCTGCAGGCTTCTTTGTTATTGTGTGATCACCCCCTGGATCAAGTATGATTTTTTTTGTTGTTGTTTTTAGACAGATAAGAGTTCTGCTTGTCAGCTAGCGTTCATGTGATGGAAGTATAAAACCCATCAGGGTTGATTTTCCTAAGCTGAAAGTGTGTGGAAGGTCTTTGTACTTAAGCTGCCACAGATTGACTACAAATGCAAGTGACAAATGCATTACAGACATATTTTACCTTAAGCATGGGCACACCACGGTTTTAGAGATGGTCTTGTTTGGTTTAATTTCCCTCATAACAGATTAGTCGCTTCCCCCCTAAATGCAATGTGACATTTTTTTTCTGTTAGTTCGTCTTTGTATGTTGTTGTTTGATCCGCCACTCTTCTGGTTATTTAATAAGAGGAATAAAATAAGAAAAAAAATCAAAAGAGTCAATGTTTTTATGCTCAAAACAGTGTCGTAAATAAAAAAAAGGACTTCAAACAAAAATCTGAGCTCATTAAGCTAAAAATTTGTCTTTTGTTCATATATTTCTTTTGTATTAAACTTTCTTGTGCTGCATATGATCACATTTTAGATGTTGGCTAAGTGCCCCTGATATGTGTACATTTTCAAAAAAATAATCCCTTCAGTTGTTTTTGCAAAATAAACCTTTCCACCTTACAGTGCCCCCTAGTGGAGAGTTTGTGGCCTAACTCATGTAGAGTCACTCAAGGATTTTATACCATAGCTTTCAATTTTTGGAAAGTCTAAGAAAATATAAGTTGACTTTACCAAAATTACAACAAATCAATCCCTCCATCTAGGACTTATATTTATAATTTCATTATTACATTTAATGACTTTAGAAAAGCTCTATTCTTGATTCAAAAAGGATAAACATTTCAAACAAGACACCTTAGCAGCTGTTTTATATTACCTTTATTAAACAATACATGATACTGGAATTTGACAGCGATGCAGCGCTTGGTCGTTAGCTGCAGGAGGCAAAAAGATACAAAGAGTTTCCAGGCTTCTGTGTCTTTCAGCCTAAGCTTGCACCAACTATGCCTGCTTCTTTTAGCAGGCGCTGACATCACAATAAATGTGCTAATCGTTTTTCTTCTTAATCTTTGTGTGACATTAAGTTCCTTAAAATTCCTTAATAAAGAATCTCGCTGAATCATGCAAAACCCAACAAGCCAACATTTACAATTAGGCTCAGACCACAACAGTTCGCTCGAATGGAGCTTCATTTATCAGTAAGTCCAAATATGTTCACCTACAATAACAACAGCATACTCAAACACAGCACAGGAGTGTTATTTCGCATATTCTACGAGGTATCCATGTACTCCAAAGATCTCATAGACTCAAAGCAAAACTTTATTTACATCTCACAACCATGATATCTACAAGAGAAAAGAGGATTCAGTTCAGTTTTTTTATGTGAATAGTATCAAAGGACCCACATGCATTTCTTTCTACAGTATACACAGTTCAGGTACAGGTTTTCACCCGTGTGCTCTTTCAAAAAGTGCCAAAAAAAACCCCAAAATGAATGGGAAAGAAAACAACCAAACAATAATTTTAGTCTGGTTGTAGAAGACCAAAAATTAAACACGGCAGTTAAATGGCATTTATCATCATTTTGATATTTTTCCATGTCAGTTGTGCTAAGGCTTATTGCACACTCTGATTATATTCATTTTCAAGTCTGAAATTGAGAATTATGAGAAAAGGCGTGAGAGCAAACAAGCAGAAAGCAGCAGCAGAGCATGTTAAAAAATGATGTCGTCACGTTTGAAATGCTGATTGTTGGCATTATTTCATAGCACAAAGTAACTATCCCAAGGATTCCTTTTCCAGTTCATTCTATAAAGTAATGGTTTATATCACAATTTATTAAGTGAGGATGAGGGAATCAAGAGAAATGTTGTCTAAGCGCAACTTAGGAGACTCAACACACCAGCACCCTACAGGGATTTAAAAGCACTTAATCATATTTTCAGTTTACCTTTAATTTAACAAAATGATTATTAACCTATTGTTACTAAAAGTGTTACTAGAATTTTTTTTCTTTATGCAGCATTCAGATAGATGTCATATCTGCTTCTCTTGTGACTAGCATTGTCACTCTGACATACTCAAGCCTTCATCAGCCATTTCCTGCAAATAAGTTGATTACAAAACACTTTCTGTTTTATTTCTGTTTTATTTCACAGAGCAGTCGTTGTTTAAGTCTGTTCTCAGAAAAGGTTTTGTACTGGAAACAGGAAACATTGAATGTAACATTATTTTCTGTCCAGCTGTGGACTCACTAATTGACTAATGCACTAACTGGTCAAGCGGTAGCATAAAGTTTGTTCAGAAGACTCGTTTTTTTAATTTGAAAATAATTGTATGGTCATTTTTAAAAATGTTTTCTGGTTCTGAAATGTCCTTTAAACAGCAATTCAGCTTTTTGGTTCAAAACACATGCTTTTTAATCATTTTCTTTTGACAACAAAAGCTTATGACCCCAGAGTGATGGAAAGTTATGAAACTACAAGTGTTGAAAAGTCAATAAAGTGCGTTTAGACACAGCTGTCTTTGCTCTGCTGTTGATGGCAGCACATGTGAAGCTTGTAGTCCAGCTTCATGCCGTTTAGCACAGTGTTAGATGACTTAGGAAGTTGAAAATAGTCTAATACTTGTCTTTGTAGAGTGCAAACAAAAGTTTTAAGTTTCTATAATGTTTACTATATGGAAGAAGCTTGGAAAACGATTTACACCCCTTGAATCTTTTTAAGTTTTAGTGTATTTTGTGATGTATTTTAGAACGGTGATTCTGACAGTCTGAATTAAAATTCAGTGGAAAAATGTAGAAAATCATATCGTTTTCCAGATACAATTAGAATAGGGCATATATGCTTCTCCGGCAAAGAAAAAATATTCCCCCCCCCACCACTGCTGGTCTCCATATTTACCACAAAGGTGTTGGGTGGAGTACCAGGATTACTGAAGCAGTTTATGTTAGAAGTTCATGTCCAATCTCTGGTTCTATCCACTTTTATCGCTTCCAAACTATTTCGGTTCCACTGAGTCGCAGTCAAAATGAGTTAATTTCTGATTAATTGATTAATCCACCCACAGTTTTTAATTTCAGTTTGCGTCGTACTTTGTCATTTCCCACTATAAAATGTGTATTACTTAAAAAGTGTACGTCTGTTATATTTTCATACTATTGCATCCAGATCCGACCACTTCTTCTAGAAAACGTTTGTTGTCAGCGAGAAAATCTCAGACCTTCTGCATCAAAACTGTTATTTTTACATCAGAAAATCATACACTCAAACAAAATAACTCACACAAACTTTTTTTTTCTTCTGACCGTAACTCTCGACACACCAATCAAACCCCACATCAAACATCCAATGCACACCAGTTAAAAGATACATGAAGAAACACGATCACAGAAAATATCACTGCATCTGCTTTTTGTTCTTGTGGTTGTTGAACGTACATAAATGTGAAACGGGTTGATGATTCACAAAGCAATTGACAGCTGAAAGGAGCACATGTTTTTCCTGCATTCATTGTCTGCGTTTGTTTGGGTTCGGCACCGCGGGTGACGCTGGACATCTGAAGCTGGACACTAATTACTGTCCAGAGTTCCTCCTTAGTGTCCAAGAGGATTTAATTGGATCAGCTCCCCGGTTATAGGCAGCGTGTTTGCCTTCCTGTCGGTGTTTTGCACTACCTTGACAGTTCCAAAAACAATCTTTCAGTAAATCAGAACAAACAGATCTTGCAGGTACCTGCAGCTTCTATAGTTAAACACCATCCCATGTTAAATATCATTCCGCCAAGTTTTATTATGTGTTTAAAACTGACTGTCTGTGATAGGCCACATGACAAGATAAGGCAGAAAGGGAAAGGAGAAACATGAAAAGCATGAAGCACATCAAGATTAATCGAGATAACCTAGAAAATAAGAAAGTGTAAAGAAAATGTGATGAGACACCTGCAAAAACAGCTTCCTGTCTCAGCGAGCGCGATTACGGAAAGGAAGAAGGTGACACAGTGTCAGGGTATGATAAATAAAAAGCAGGTGAGGAAGAAGGGAAAGCATTCAGCATCATCATCATCCTCACACTCCACCGTTAATTCCCATCCTTGCTGACGTTGAGGATCCACTCCCAAGATAGGTAGACATTCTTGTCGTCATCAGTGAAGCAGGACTTGACCGCATATTGACCTCGGGACATGATCCCCTTAGGCGCCTCATCAGCGGGACACAGGAACTCCTGCTCTTCTGCTCGTGGGCCGTAGCTTCCCATCATCCACACGGCGGTGTTCTCTGTGGGGCAAACACAGGGTGCGGGTGAGCTTTTAAGATAAAAATATATACTTGCAGTAAACAAGACAAACCAATCTGAACCTACTTCGTACTCCTTTCTTGTAGGTCACTTGACGATACTTCAGGCCGGACACAATATCTCTGTTCACCTGTAAAAATAACACACACACACACACACACACACAGATTTAGACGGTATTTGTTAGTTAAAGTCTTACTGTTATTTCATTTTTAAATACATTTCTTTCATCCCAAACTGGCTCTAAAGAAAATTTGCAAAATTCAGTTATGGGTTTTTGCAAAAAGCTGTGGCAGGATTTGTCCAGCAGAGGTCATCACAGCACAGTTTCTCTTTGATCTGAGCAGTGCCCAAAACACACACACATACCCACACACGCACGCACGCACGCACGCACACACGCACGCACGCACGCACACACGCACACACACACACCCACACAGACAAACACACACACACACACACACACCCACACACACACACAGACAAACACACACACACACACACACACACACACACACACACACACACACACACACACACACACACACACACAAGGATATTCCATGGGTCTTTTTTTTTGACAGCCTCAAAGTCGTTTCCCTTCAACGTTATTGTTCTTAAAATACATTACTGTGGACTGACTCAAAGCAGATTGGGAAAAAAACAACAAACTGCAGCTACAATATGCTTCTGCAAACTGCAAAATAATTAATCACAATATTTAAAACGAATGTACCCACCGCATGTTTCAAATTTAAATTTTGAAACTCCTTGCATTATTGTCTTTCAGTTTTACGGTTTATTATCCATCACATAAAACCCCAGTACTTTCGGTTTATGGTCTAACATGTCAAACTGCAAAAAACATAATAAAGATGGCATCACAATGAGTTTGATATTGTCAAGTCAAAGTCCAGACCTAACCTGACTGAACCCTGACCAGGAGAGAGCTAAGCGTAAAATAACAACATATAAGTCAATAAACGTCAATAGATTATCAATAATTTGAGACGTATACATTTATAAACTAGTTATGAAAGCGGCGGATGAAAGAAGTCATGTTTTCGTTCTCACTGTCGGATATTAACTCATACAAGGCATTCTATGTATTTGAATGATCAAAATTATTTCTGACTGCTGTAATAGAGATATTTTAAAACTTTCTTAGAATTCAATAATTTACATACAGTTTCTCTGTATTTGGTAGGATCGCATGACGAACTGACTTATGTCAAGCATTTTTCGAAAAGCTTCTCACAACAGTTTGTCGGACTTCTCGCCCGTTCCTGGTGACAGAGCCTGTGAAACTGAGTCAGGTTTAATTTGAGATATTAATATAATAAAGACATGAAATAAAAATAACACTCAAAGATGCACCGGAGATGTGGAGATCTACAATTTTTTTGCAGCTTAAAGAACGTCTTTGAGGCGTCGCTTAATATAATCGCACAGAAGTGGCTCCATTTAACTCAAGTAAAATAAATAATTAAAAAACGTTTTATATTAATACTTAACCTATACTTAAACAAGACCTAATCACTTCAGGTAATTCTGGTCGAAGATGAATGCAACTGAACCGAAACAAAATCCTAAATATTGTTATTTGATCTGCATTGTTTCAACTTGTTTTTCTGCAACTAATAAGCACTTGGCCTCTTTTCCATCCACACGCAAACAAACGTGAAGGATCCAGCGTACCTTGAAGTAAACCTTCAGCCTGAATTTGGCTCCTTCCTGTAAGGTGAAGCTGGTCTCCTTCATGGCGGTCAGCTCTCCTGCACACAGACACAGAGTTACTAGCACCACACAGTCTGCGTTAAATACAAAATGTATATGCACGTGAATTTTCTCTTCTGTTCTTGGCAAACTCCAGAGAAATTAAAACATGTAAGTGATTCCCTCCTCTATTTTTGTTTTATTCCTTTCTGGCTGTCAGATTTGACTTTTGTCAGGTTTAGTGCATTTATACTGATGCAGTAAAAATAAAAAAGCATAATGAACCACTGGAGGAAAACACACACACACACACACACACACACACACACACACACACACACACACACACACACACACACACACACACACACACANNNACACACACACACACACACACACACACACACACACACACACACACACACACACACACACACACACACACACACACAGAAATGCATCCACCATCTAATCACTTTATATCTCAATTTAAGGCCAATCCCGAGTCCGGAGTGCTCCCTAATGGAGAGAGATAAAGGAAGAAGAAGAGGAAAAGATAAAGGAGATATAAAGAAATGAGGGGATAGAAAAGCAGCAGGGATCTGAAGTGAGGAAGAAGAACGAGAGGGTGGATGATTGCAGCTGTCTAAGACGTCCACCGTGTCCTGATTGGTGTCTTCGCATATAAAAACAGAAATATATACACAGACATTTACATTCTGGCGTGTAAACGTAAATACGTTTGCGGCAGTGACTCAAATATTGGGTTTTGTGAATTTAACAGCTGCCGTTTTACTGAGTTTAAGTTACTTCTGCAAGACCATCTGATGTAGAATTAGTAATTTTCCCCCCAAAAAAATACTCCAATTACAAAGTTTCTCATTGTATTTTCGCCCTGGATTTCTGAAAAGGAGTCCAGATGAGATGACTCTGTCAAGATTTGGAGTTTAATCACTTCATCGTCTCCACTGCCGTTTCGTTTTATTTCACCCGTCTCCCTCCAATAACCGCAGAGCTGAATCCAACTGCCTTCTCCTCATTTTCTGATTCATCTCCTCCGGTTTCCTGGGCCTCAGGAGAGACGGTGGAGAGAAAAGCGCCGGCCTCCCTAGGGAGCATTAGAGGGTGGAAAGTAGGTCAGTTGGGGAAGCAGTCTACCTGCTTTCCTCAAGACTGCACACAGCGGAGCTGATATTCTGCAGCGCAGATGCTGAACAGAACTGGTTTTTGCACAAGATGGTAATGCACTACAAGAATGACACACACTGTGAAAAGCCTGGTGGAAGAAGGAGGGGAAATCTCAATCTGTGTGAAGCCAAAGCAGATATTTGATTTTATAAGAATATTTATAAAGCATGACGCAGAACTTAATTCCCAAAAAACACGAGAAATTAAAACCAACAACAACAACAACAAAAAAACAACTCTGGACTAAATCTTTTCTTGACATCAGCAATAAAAACGAGCTGATTTTGTTAACATAAAGCCCGTCGACAAGAAGCTAAGAAGCTGAGTTCAACTCTGGTCATCAGGAGTTTTCAGTCAGAACAGAGAGCAGACATTCCTACCGATGGCAGCCTAAGCTGTGGAGCATGAACGACCAAAATAACTACCTAACTAAATAACACCAAAACCAAAAGCATTTGCAAAGTTGTTCATTCTATTTATTTTAAGCAATGTAAAAAAAAATTGCGCAGTTTCATTCAAACGAACGCATCTAAAAATAAACTCCAAACATGTTGTGTCTGGTCATATCCATTCGACCTCCTGGTGTTTCATTCTAACATATGAGACTAACATCGGCCTCATTTGGATGAATTATATGATGAATCTTTACGGGATTTTTTTTCCTTCAACATAGCATTAAAAAAACACCATTGACCTGATGGGAAACCTGACTGACATTCAGCCCGCTCAGTGTCAGGAGCGTTGGGACTCATCGATATGCAGCATTGTGCTTAATCGGCAAAACGGCCCCTGCAACACGAGAACCCAACAAAGTCATCGCCGGGCCTCAGGGGACCAGAAGGCTGGAGATGCATCACAGTCCAAGGATAACGACTCGCACAGCGTCAGTGATCTGTGCCGTATGAATTATCGCCACATTAAAAGTTCAAACGCTAACTGGCTGTGCCACTACAGGCGGCTTCACTGCCATCGAGTGTTTTACATGGCAGTGGAGGGATTTTGACCCACGTCTTCATCATCTGAAAAAATGTCTGACTGACAGAAAAGCAAAACTAGAGAAAATATGTGAAGAAGGCGGAGTCTCATACGGGGAAAATGATCCTAAACGATCAGAATCTTCTTTCACCTCAGATTTGAGAGCATTTTAAAGAGTTTAAATTGGTCTGGCTCCTCTTCGCCATGCCTGCCTCTCTAAACCAATAGCAGAGACACATTGCAACGCCACGTTGCTCTAACAGGATCTCTAATGACTCCAGTGGAAAGTCCATTATGTATAGAAAGCCACTGGGCTTATCTATACAACCATTCACATATATGACGTATAAATAAATCGTATTTAGTAATGATCAAGTTAACCATTTCAGTGGTTTTACTTTAACAACAAAATTTCTTTTTCTACATCATAATGCACATTTTGAAGTGTATCTTGTACTGGCACAAATACTGAATAAAATATGCATCGATGGCATTTCAGTGCCACACACAGCCTGCAAGGTGATTCCTGGCTGTTTGGACAGTTTTTCACTGGCTCGGTCCATCTGAACTAGGAAGGCAAGAGAAGATGCCCCGTCTCAGAGACATTTCCTTCAGACCCGAGGCACCGACATACAGGAGTCTCACAATTATTCATTCATCGTTTGCCTAATCGTGCTTCCCGACAAACAGACGTTTTCCATGCACGGGAAAACAGTCAGAGGATCCGTCCTGATGGCTGAACGTGCCTCACATCAGGGCCAGTTGTCAGCCTCATGACACCGTCATGCAGAGGCTGCAGACATGTAATCGTTAAATACCTGAGAAGTGATCTTCTCTCTTAGCTCTCTGCTGCTTTATCCTGCCTCAGTCTGATGTGTTGAGCTTTGATCTGGCATGAAGCATCACTCAGAAAATCACAGCGGAGTTAAAGATGATTAAAAAAAATAGAAATGCAAGAGATGTAAATTTTGTCAAGTCATTGTTTAATGCTTCTAATATGTAACATAATTTGTAAAGTACATGTTTGTTTTAATGATTTCTTCACAGGATGTAAGTGGTCAAGTAATTTGAATCTGAATTAGTCAAATTAAAGGGCAGGTCTCTGACTGTTAATTTTATTACTTTCCCACTTACCATTTGGTAGAATTAATTCTTAAACAATGTAGCTTGATTCAAACATGCCGATGTCCTTTGACAAGTTTTATAAAATAGTTTGCTTAGTGTTTTTAAGTGCACCAGTCCCTCCCGCAGAAGAATGTCCCGATAACTTAATGCTTCCCCCTATGTCCTCCCAAAGTAACAATGGTCAAAATTTAACTTCAATTTGCTGAGAACAATCAGGATTTTTATGTTTTTTGGTCTTCTTCTTCTCTGGGTAGCATTTCAGCCCATGTTGGTGCAACTTTCCCTGTGGACAGCGACTGTCACTCACCAGCTTCATGGGAAGCAAAACTTGACTTGTTCTTGAACAGAATGATGACTCGTGGAAAAAACAACAACATATTTTTAACAATAAACCAGATTCATTTTTACATTGCTAATTTTTTGAAACCAAATGCTTTAGCTATAGCAACAGGAAATGAAAATCTAACACAAGGCTTTCATCTGCAAAGACGTCTTCTTCAGCTCTAGTAAGACTGAGGGTCCATATGATTCAGCCAGACGTAAAAATCCGATCTGAAACTAAAACCTGTCTGCTGATGATCGCTCGCCACCTGTCACTTCCTTCGTCTGACGTAGTCCAGGTCTTAGGGCTGCGGAAAAGTCTGGCCTGAACAGAGTGTACCCTCCATACGGAACAGATTTCCCATCACACACTGAAACATGGTGTAGTCTATCGCTCTGCATTTGGACTTTTGAAAGAAAACCCCCCCAAAACATCACAGTGTTTCGTATTGCCTAGCAACCAGCTGACCTTTCCCATCTGCAGCCTGCGTCGTTTGTGAGCGAACGTGTGAACGTGTGCATGTATGCATATGTGCATATGTGCAACTGCGATTGTGAAGAGGCGAATCTCTTAGAGGAATTAAAGGTTAATTTCACCAGTTTGAATTCTGGGAGAAATGACCTTGAACACCTTTTGCTAACTTCGGTACAGACACCAACTGTGCTCCAATGCGAATTAGAGGATTCCTAAAAGTCAAGCATTCCTCTGAATCCCTGCAAGGCGTCGTCCAGGAGGAGGGAGATGTCACCCCTGAGCAAACATTTAACTCTGCTCATTCTCACAAACCCAACTTCAGTTTGATCTGGGGAGGATGTTATGCTGCAGCTGTATAATCATTAAACTCAAGCAAAACATGATTTAGATGGATAAATATGAAAAGTGTGGCGTACCTTTGCTTTCTTTCCCCTTCTCTCAAATATGTCAGAGAAAGCGCATTAGTCAGACAAGACCAAAGCTAAACATTTTGGTTTCCGAACAAAACTTGATGCGTGGCATAAAACTAACACAATAAATAACACTAAACCCATTATCAATGTGTGGAAGTATGGTGGTGGTAGCATCATGCTGTGGGGGTGACTCTTCTAAAGCAAAACATAATTAAAATAATAGCAAACTTGTGTAAAGCTGAAGAAGACATGGCGTTGGCCATAAATTAAAGAAAAAAAAACTTTTTTGCAGCTTTAATTGGGAGGCAGAATACAAACACACATAAATGTTTCGCAAACTACTTGGAGGTGTTCTTTTTGCCTCAGATAATCTCAATAAAATGCACAAAAGAGCGCAGCTGTAAGGGATTCTGCCTCATCATTTGTCAGTGTGGCTTGTCAACAAGCTTAGATTATTGAGCCAAAAAAAGAAAAAAAACAATCCAACCCAAAGAGCTGAAGATGAGGAGGACCGGGGTACCTGTGAGGTCCATGGTGATTGGTTCAGGAGCATCGTCACACAACAGGATGAGTCTGGTCACTCTGACGTTGGGCTCAGTCGGGTCTGGCGGGAACAAGGTTTGAAGGAGAAAACAGTTGAAAACGATGCTTTCATTTTAAATAAACTAACAATAGGTTAAAAGGCATTTTTGCTTTAATGTTCAGCAATCACTGTTGAAATAAGTTAGTTTACAACCAGTCCAGTGTTTGTACAGATACTGAAAAAGCCTAGATTTACAGCTCGACATCTCTCTTTGTTTTTCCATTCTGATTTGCAGTGATGCCAGTGGTGGTTTCTGAAACAGACATGTTAAAATAAGCCAAATCTAATTCACTTTCATTAATCTTGGTATCAAAATAAAGCTGACACTTCCACCAGAAGCATATCTATCACAGCAGTTGTTGGAGTTTCAGAGAACATGAATTAATTTAGATTTTTTTGGTCTCATATATAGAGTATAATAAACCTGTTAGAAATATCATAAGGAAAGCTACAAACTTTTGTAAACCATAGATCCACATTCCCTGTGCAAAGATTGATGCAGCTGAGGTAAACTAAAGAGGTTGTAGTAAAAAATGTTTTGTCTTTGGCAGCGGTTGGCAACTTACTAAACTTATTTTTACATGTCTAGAATGTTTGGTTTTTCATTTCTATTTATCATCTAATTATAATAAAACAATAAGAAGTTGTTATATTTGACCCCAACTGAAGTGAAAGTATTGGGAATCCAGTGTAGAAAACATATAGAAAAATAAAAAAAATTTTATTCACATTTTACTGGAAAAAAATTAAATTCAAATCACAGAAATGCAAAATAAATGAATAAATAAAATAATTGGCACTACCAGAGTTCCATACAATGTCTTTTAGACTGTGTTCACACTGGAGCCTGAAGTGACCCAAGTCCGATTTTTTTTTTACGTAATGCGACCTGTATCCGATCTTTTCATGGCAGTGTGAACAGCACAAGTCAGATTCTTTTTAGAATGTGACCCATAGCCGATACGCATCTGATTCAAATGCCACCTAATGTCCTGGCCGCATTCATCCAAACTGAACGTCACTGATTCTCAACAAATATCACTATTCTGTGTCCTGATAAGTGCAAGCGGGAAGAAAAACAGCTATGACGTACTATAATGAGGATTAAGTTGTTAATATGCTGCTCCCGTCGAACAACAACTTCAAATATGTAAGCTGAGCTCCACCGTTAGCCTTCATGTTTACTTCTGCAAGCACTGAGCACTTCTTCTTTTTATGCTATTGCGCCCCCTAGTGCACATGCGGGTCACCTTCAGGTTGTTTTCACGTTCAGACTGCAGAACACATACAGGTCGCATATGTGTGGCAGTGTGAACGACCGGCAAAAAATCCGATTGGACAAAAAAATCGGAATTGGATCACTTCAGGCTGCAGTGTGAACACACCCTATGATGAAGGTTCCTTGTGGCTCAAACTCAAAATGCTTCCTGCTCAGCTAAAACGCTAAGATGCTTTTTATCAGCTTTTATCCAAGAATCTGATGTTTCTATGGATACCAAAATGTGTCTACGTTTAATTGAGTGGTGGTCCAAAAGTTCAGATGTAAGCCCATTTTCTGGAGAGAAGATGTGCAACTTGACTTCTCTGCTCGTCTTTGTCTTTCCATTCTCTGATTCCCAGTAACACTGGCTGAATGCAGAGCTGCGTGCAGGAGGTCGTTTTGTGTTGAAGCCATTAAGGATCTGCTATCGCAGTCTGCTGGTTCCCGGGTTAGAGATGCTGAGGCGAGCAAGTCTGTTGTTGCATTGTGTGTGTGTGTGTGTGTGTGTGTGTGTGTGTGTGTGTGTGTGTGTGTGTGTGTGTGTGTGTGTGTGTGTGTGTGTTTGTTTGTGAGTGTGGGTTATGCCCAGAGCAATTACCCTGTAGTGAGGGAATATTTTTATGAAGTCTGCAGTAAAGCCGGACACCAGAGTAAACAACAAGTTTACGCAAAGAGGTTCGCTAACCTGGACTCATTGCCTCCGGGCCCAGCAGGGTCTGCTTGTACTTCACCAGACTTTCATCGTCTTTGTCCAATTCCTGGATCTCCTGCAGCGACTTCTGAGCCGGGGGGTTGTAGTTCAGGTTCCTGTCCTCATCTTCCTCCTCAATGGCCAAATTACTCTTGTCAGGCAGTAGACCTTTGAAGATGGCAGGAGGAGCAATTATTTAGCGTCATACATCATATATTTTAACAGTTGGCTTATTATTATCAATGTATCCGTTTATGCTTCCATTTTTAATTTTTTTTATACCTAGAGTTGAGCAGAAACTCTAGAATAAGTAAATATTTTGTCTCAGCTACAGAGCCTGAACAGGCCCAAATTAAGCGAACCATTGACTCCTTTCTGGTTTATAGCTTCCAGGAGAAACTGAATTCTCAAAGACGTTGCCAAATCCACCACATGGTTGAGCAAAACCTCCATAGTATAAAGATTGTAACGAAAATAGTCAGAATTTAAAACCAGTTTGTTGACACAGCATTTGACCAAAAACTGTGATTTGTGGTTATTTGAATACATTATTGATTGAAAACAAATATTTAAAGGGCTTTTTATTCAATAAGTATTGTAATTCAAACGACGATCTTTACAGTAAGTGGCCAAAGTCAATTTTGACAACACTACCTTACCAGGTAATGCCAAGGTAATGTTAGCATTAAAAGGCATTATGTCAACCTAATTAGGTCGTTAGCATTAAAATGCTAGCATTAACATTACCTTAACACAAGGTAATGTTAGCATTAAGGTTATTTTGACACCGGTTTTGCGCGGTGCGCTAAGCAATGTTGGCTTTACGCTTGTTTACTTCATTTTTATACTTTCCTTTTATACTATGGTTTGAGTTGATTATAGATTTTTTTTAAGTGAAAAGCAGCCGCGGAAAACCTTTAAGACATTGACAGAAAGTGTAGAGAATCTTTTAATCGAGAACCAATTTAAACATTATGACAAAGTGGCTTCTTGGAAGCATGGTCAGCTAAAAAAAAACTAAAAAAAAAAAACTAGCAATGCTTTACAATGTTTGCACAGCTACCAAAGTTTAGGAAACATCAAGATAGTCGTAAAGTGTCCCCCACAAGTTCTCATGGTCTCAAAATACAAACAAATGTAATAATAGAAACCCTGCTGCATTTCAGCGCCTCTGCATTCTGGAAGCAAACCAAACACATCTCAGAATCCGCACAACGCATTGCTTGATGCAAGCCAATTCCAGCCACACAGGATTGATTTCATCTGGGAATCCGATCCAGTGCCGATAACCACAGACATCCGATCATCTGCTCTGCAAGCTACAATTGTAACTCAACGTTCAGCTCCTACCTGCACCTTCTTTTGGGCCTGAGCAGGTTAGAGAAATGTGATCTAACAGCACAACCACTACAACGTGCCGAGGAAATTTTGTTCCTGCCAGAAACGTTAATTAGGTCGACATAAATAGTTTTTGACCAAAACGGTGTGATGTCAGCTCAAAGCGCATACATCACGGTTCATTAGAGATTCCAGCTGCATGTGCAGAAGTTTAATTATCTGGAGAACAGGAGATGCTCTCTGTGATGTTTCACTGCACTCTAACAGTCCTGTTTAACATCCTCCGGTTCTGTTTTGCTGCTCATAATGAGGTGACACTGTGTGAATCACCCCACAGTTGTTTAGAGAGGTAATTTGATGAGTTGGGGGAAGGACAAAAAATAAAATAAATCGTCCTGTGAACTCTTCTGGGCTTTACAGCACATAAACCGTCCAGACACAAATACCTGCATTCACAGACACAGACTAGACAAGCGACAAACAATGATGACCATTGTTTCTGTCTCTATTAGTGATCTAGCTACGGTGGCCCTGCAGGGCAAACCACTAAACACAACAACACGTTCAAAAACACACATTAAGCACAACTCTACAAAACAAGAAAGCACAATTGTGCTAAATTAAAGGCCACACATTCTGGGAAACATCAAATTACATCATAATTGACAGATTAGCACCAAGAATCCACTTATTGTCCATTCAGAAAGACAAGAAAAACAAAACAGAGATGTAGACTACAGGTATAACAAACACACAGAGACACAAAAACCCACCTTCCAAATTGAATATGACTTCATGACTTCATAAATGATTCACTGAGTCTGTATTTACATATCAAACTCTGCAGTCCTCCCCCGCTTCGCAAACGCACACATTTACACACACCGCATGCTTCAAACCGCTCAGAGTGTGTGTGTTTTTTTCTTTTCCTTCTTTGAACTCAAGGCTTCTGACCTGAAAATGAGCAGAATCTATTACTGCTCATCTTGAAAGGCAGAGTCTCTCGTCCTTGCGAGTGCTTTGATACTGATTCTTAAAAAAAAAAAAAAAAAAACGTAAAGGATGAACGTTGGGGAACATTTTTGCCAAATTTTGCAAAATGCAGATGAAGTTTTTCACCTGGACTCAGAACAATGAAACAGTTTGAACTCTAATCTGGGATTTGATAATAACTCAATAACTTAATAATCTGATAATAACTTGCCTAAGCCTATCTGAGTACCTCTTTAACTTCCCAGTTCTTCTACTGCATCACTCAGCAGACTTATAAAAATAATCAAGTCAGCAGTTTCGATGATAATGGACACAATAATGTGTTGTGGTTATTTCCACGTAATTATTTCCTCTTGCTGCAATCAAAGATAAAAGAATAAATTAGTGATTCTGTTTATCCATCTTCCCAGCTTTACATAAGTGAATGTTATCTCCCACACATTATTATACAAAAGGTGGAGCCAAGCTGTGATTTTAGCACCACTTCTATGCTAGATTTCACAACACTTATCCATGTGCTGATATTTACAGCTAAACCAATACATTTAGGGAAAAATCAACACAGCAATCTGTTCTGCTTCAGGGGACGTCGCAGAGAGGAGGAAGCACCACTGGGTCGAGGACAGAAAATTTCACACAAACGCAGAATCTCTCCAGCGATTCCTGATTAGAAGTCAAAGATAAAAACGTCTGCATCCGGGTTGGGAATGAATTATTCAAGGCGATTCTGTCCTCCGTAGAGCGGCAGGTAATTATTGGTATTAAGGCAAGATAAGCGACAAATTATTTGACTGAACACCAACACATGAAGCAATGGTAACTCAACCGATGTGTAATGAAGACATGGTTTATTTTTTAAAGTGGTATTTTAAAAGGAAACATTTTAAATTGGCCAGCTATTTCAGCTGAAAAAAAGCTAGAATTTCACCACTTTTCTAATGCAATCATTTTATGCCATTTCAAGAAATATCTTTATGTGTGCTACTGTTTTAAATGAGAGAAGAGCTAATAAGTAGGTAATATGATCAACCTTTATAAGCTTAGCAGTGATATTGGGTATGAAACTTAAGAGTTTCCCTAAAAAATAATCCAACCAAGAGGCTGGAGACACTGGGAAAACAGCAGAGGACCGAGTAAAGAGACCTGAGGGACTCCACACAGCCTAACATCATCTGATCAAAAAGCTTAAATGTGTAGCTAATAAGTCCAAACAGCCAGTTCAACAGCGCTGATCTCTGCTTTCGAAATCAAAAACTGTTTTCAGAAATCTTCCAAGTAGAAATTGGCAGAAAATACAAACCTGTGATGAAATGTTTGTAATGACGCATGGCTTTCATTTGCCTAAAGTTAAAACTTGGATTTGTTAACCATATTCTAAAAGCGGAATTTTTTTATCTTATTTTGTTCATTGTTGTTGTCCATGACCAGGCTAGCTAACTACTAAGTTGATTAAAGCTAACAGCTACATGACTCTACACTCTAACACAACAGGAATAATTAATGTTGTCCACACCGATTCTCTGTGTGTGACAGGATCAATGAGGCGCAAAAACTGTCTACACTGTTGCTGTCACCAAGGTTTTAGTGACATGGACACCTTATTATATTTATCTTAGATTTTAGGATGTTTACTTTATCAAAGTTAGCAGTTAAATCACAAAGCATTTGTCTTCAAAAATCATTAAAACATAAAAAAATGCTGATTAAACTTCAACAAAGTTGCGAATAAAAAAGGCCTTCGATTAGCTGATATTTTACTCCACATTGCTTTAGATATTTGTAAGAAACGCCACCACAGATCTTGTTTTTCTTCCATCACAAAAGTGGCTTTCACTCCATGATGTGAAACAGTGTCTTAGATGGATTTGCTCAAATCCCACTATAGATATTTCTGCCACTTCTGACTCTGTTGCATTTGTAGGGAAGACAGGCAAAAATAAAATTAAAATACCACTCAGTGTATCTCGCCTTATTATCCATCCCTTCCTTCACTCCTACATTACAGTAAAGGCGCAACATTCAATAAGTGTCATGCACTGCATTTGGGGCTGCACAGTGGCGCAGTTGGTAGAGCTGTTGCCTTGCAACAAGAAGGTTCTGGGTTCTATTCCCGCCCCGGCCTTTCTGCATGGAGCTTGCATGTTCTCTCTGTGCATGCGTTTCTCTGGGTTCTCCGGTTTCCTCCCACAGTCCAAAAACATGACTGTCAGGTTGATTGATCTGTCTAAATTGGCCCTAGGTGTGAGTGTGTGCGTGCATGGTTGTTTGTCCTGTGTGTCTCTGTGTTGCCCTGCGANAACCCCGCCTCTCGCCCGGAACGCCAGCTGGAGATAGGCACCAGCAACTCCCGACCCCGCCAAGGGACAAGGGTGCAAGAAAATGGATGGATGGATGGATGGATGGCACTGCATTTGTTTGCATTTCACATTTTTGATTATTGCCTCTTTTTTCTTTTGGATCACTTTCTGCTTGCTTTCTCTTTTTATTTCTTTCTTATTCCGTTGCCTGGCAACAGCTCAAAGCCAGGATGAATCCCATTTCTTTCCGTTTTTATCAGGACGGGATTACAGGAACAAGCTTCAGCTTGTTGCTGCTGGAACAGCTGCATTGCTTTTGGACAAATCTTTAGGATAAACCCCGTTTACAGTTTCCACCCTGAACCGAGGAGAGGCAAAATGGATCTCGGTGTTTATCAAGGAGGCTGTAAAGAAAGCGGAAATAGTCCTTATTTAAAATGACTCTGGCATCCGTGGGGCATCCTAATAAACAAAAGGTTAAATCCTTCTGTCAGCTCGTAAAGTTTAAACTCCTTTTTTTCACCCCTGCTGTTCTCATCTTTTTGTTTTCGTGATTGCTTTCCGTCAGCCCCCCTCCTACCTTAACGCAGATAAGGTTTACCGTTTCAGAAAAGCGCCTTTCCCCCCCCCACCCTCCTTCATGTCAGGACTCTGCGGGAGTGTGCATGTGTGTTTGTGCCTTGAGCACTGATGTACTGTTGTTTTTTAATAGTCCTTGGAGTCTCGCTGTCACCGCTCTGCTCTAATACTTTAACGAGACCCTCTGAGGAAAGGACACGCGCGCGCTCGTACACAAAAAAGGACACGCGGCGGAAGATAAAGAGGAGGCTTTTAAGGCCTCTGCAAAGCCATTATCAAAGTTTACAATGAAAGAAACGGCAGTAAAGGAAGACTGATGGACGCAGCATTCGGCATCGCAGGAGAATACAAACGTTTTGCAGCCAGAACGACTTTATAATTGATGTGTAACCTGCAGCACATCTGAGGAAATGTTCAATCTGTTCAACGCTAAAGCTCACCACCACACTGCTGAACAGAAAGAGAGAACATTTTCACTATATTTACACACAGTTAACGACACACTTAGATTGAATGCTGTTTTGGAATAAATTGTAACCCTTCAAAGGCTAATGCAAGAAATAGATTCTGTTTTGTGTGCTTATGTGTGTGTGTGTTTTTAAATTGAGCAGCTTATATGGATGCAAAAACAAAACAAACAAGCAAAAATGTTAGGCTCTTGAAAGTTATTTTGCATCATAAGGAATATGTAATACTTTTGCAATCATTAAATCAAGCTTCCAAAGCAGATTGATTTCTTTATACAGATGCACTTATTTAGCATTTTTGCATTTATACAGACATAGAAGCTTCAGAAACATCAAAATTGTATCAAAAATGATCCTTTACAGTAATGCGCTTTTTCCCCCCAACTGCAATCACCAAAATTCACCACGGGTCAATTACAATGTAAAAACACATTTCAAATGTGAGAAATTAAACTTAAGCTCAAAGCTTTACAACCTGAGCAATGAAAAGTTTATTTTAGAGATTAAGTGAAACTGTACAATGTATGGAGTGATAGTCATATTGGGGAGGAAAAAAATACAATTAAAATGTAAACTTGCTTTCAGACATAATATAAAACTATGTGGTGAAATTTTATATGCCAAGAAAAGCAGTAAAGCAAAATGCTTTTATAGCCTCGTTTTTGCATCTTGTTTTATAGCAAGCTAAAAACAAGTGCTAATAGTGAAAAGCCAGTGTTTGTTTTTTGTCCCACAGCTGATTCAATACTGATGAAGATGACATGTACTTTGCAAACAAACATATTCAGTGTTTGAAATACTTTTAATATTTAATAGTGGAGGAGGAATGGCACGTTCAGAAAGCTTACTGGTTCCTGCAGTGATCCAATCTGTCCAATGGTTTGTCAGATTAAAATGTAAATATATATATATTTAAATATATATTTAACTGTTTATAGAGAGAAATAATAATAACAGTGATAATAAAAGCATCAATACCTATCAAAATGTTTGTTTTTTGTAAGTAAGGTGCACCAACATGTCAAAATAATAAAAAAGTGAAAGAAATAATAAAAAGTTAGCTTCAAAGCACTTCTTCCCATCTCATTGCATGGTAATACTGTTTTCTCTTTGGATTTTTCCCAGTTAGAGGAACAAGAACGTTCACTGCAGTCTGGTTTTCTGTCTGGGGAAGTTGGAAACCACCAAGAAACTCAAGAGTTCAGTAGCCAACAAGGCGCTGTGTGTGTGTGTGTGTGTGTGTGTGTGTGTGTGTGTGTGTGTGTGTGTGTGTGTGTGTGTGTGTGTGTGTGTG
>CAEGAF010160489.1:0-69524 GCA_903067075.1 Micropoecilia bifurca
CTTGGGCTGCTGTCGATGAAGTTTCATGAGGACGCGAGAACACAAGTACAGACAAGAACGCATATTGAGAAACGGCCCTAGTTTTCCAGTGAGAAATCCTATTCCGTATAGCGTTCCAGTTGATTTTTACCATTAGGAAGTTTAAATTTCCCAGAGTGCATCTGGAACGTGCAAAAGAACCGTTTATTCTCTGGGTGTAACAGCTGAAAATGCTCTTCTTTTTGCTGATGTGTGCAGATTTTAGCACCTTTTTGTTGCTTTATGAAGGTTTTATTATAGTGTTTGGTATTTATAATTGGATCCACTAATCTTCAGGCTTCAAGAGGTTTTATACAAAAATAAGAAGTTTTTCATTTAAGATTGTGAAAAAGTATTTTTATATTTATTGGGATATATTTATTATTTTATTCTATTATTTAACTTGCCTTTGAGAGTTGCTATTTTTTAAATTTTGTAATTTGTTTTGCTTCCAAATCATAAATTTGGAAGAATAAATAAAACATTTTTTTATAAATCCTGTTAGTTTTACACCAGATGTAGCATGAAGCACACCTTCCATAAGGTTCCACTTTTGTCTCATCGGTCCACAGAGTATTTTCCAAAATTTTGGAGATCATGAAGATCCTTTTTGGCCTTGAAGCTCCACTGGAGGCCATTTTCCCATAATCTCTGTTAAACCTGAACTCTAAGCTAAACTGAGCCAAGTTTGGCCTGCAGGGCTTTAGATGTTACTTTTTGTTCTTCTGTGACCTCATGAATGAGTTACTGATCCACTTTTCTCCATTCTTCTTCACTGTTTTCTTCACTGTTGTTCCCCTTAAGTCCCAAAACTACAGACAATGGCTTTGTGGCTCTTTGCAGGCTGATACATGTCAATGTTTCTCATCTCTGCTTGACCTTCAGATCAGGGCATGTTGAGTCGCTTTTTATTGCAACCCAGTGTCGGAATATTATGTCTCTATTTCAAAGAAACTTTGATTTTTTTTACCCAATTGTTCAGTCTTTGAATGTTTTCAATGGAAATTTGATAATAAATTCACCCCTACAGTCACAAGTTACCACAAACTTTACTGAGAAAGATCTCTGCTGTCCAACATACCAAATTATTCAAAAAGTAAAGAAAAAGGTCTTGTCTTTTTGTGCAATATTTAATTTTGTTACATTTTAATCTCCCAAGTCCTACAAAACCAACTACAAGGTTGACGTTTTTCTTACAGAATTAGGACATTTTAGCCTACTTCATGTTGCCAGACAGGTTCTCTTTAAAAGGTACAGTCAAGCTGTCAAAAATGGATCTATTCAAAGTTAATTTATGATTTAACAATTAGAATCTGGTTATCTTTATGGCTTTCTTCAGCTTGTATTTACTCAGATCACTTTTGTCAGATATTAAAGTTTGTTTGAGCATCAAAAAGGACAAAAACAGAAGAAATGAATTATTTTTTTGCTGCATTATACCGAGATATTTCTCGTTATAAAACCTTTATGCTAAGCTAACCAGTGCAGATCGTTTCCTTTCAGTAAAAGCCGAGCTCATTTCTGAGAAAAACAACGGCTCGGGCTCAGGGGAACAGATCTGAATGTTTTTCTCGCAGACAATTTGTGGTCAAGTGTGAGAATCCTTGACACTTTTCACAAGAGGGTTAAAAAAAGTGTAATAAAACATTTTCTCAGCTATCTGGCAATAAAAACTGATGGTACAATTTTTTTTTTTTGTAGAAAACAAGAGTTCTACCTTTAATGTCTCCAGCCACATCATGTTGTACATTTACAGTACAGATCCCAGATTTCATTTCGATTCTGCAACCCTCACAGTTTAAAGTTTTCAACTGAAAAATACGACAGAGCAATGAACAAAAAGACATATGCACAAATTAAAACTTATAAAAATATAAAAACAGTACTTTTAAATCTCATGTTGACAAGTACCATTTCAATAACATAACTAATAAAGCACAACAGAGCAAAATTAAACTGTTAGATTTTTTTAAATAGAAGAAAAGACATTTTCATCATGCAGAAGTTGTAATTAAATAACCAATCAAACAAAATAATATATACTTCTCTATATATCTCTCTGAAATTTTCAAGTCAAAGCACTCCCATCCCTTATTCAGGGAAAAATAAGAAATGTTTAAAAACACCAGAGGGTCTGCAATGCGTTCAACGAGCCGCCATCTTTGCGTGGCCTTGTGTCGAAACATCGCATCTCGGCGTCATCTGTTTGGCACAGAAAGAGACGTCGCAATGGCAGTAGCATTTTGCATCATAAAAATGGGCGGAGCTGAGCTCATTTTCCAAGAATAACAACAAAAAACCAACAAAAAAAGAATAAATGATTAAAAAAACTAAAAACATTCTGTGCAGCTAAATCCCTCAGGACAGTGAGTGGTGCTTCTCCCCAGCAGTGGTTGCAGCTCAGTTCCTACTGCAACATGCTCTTGATAGTCTTGTTGGTTGATTCGTCATTCAGATGCTTTGTGGTGTACCTGGGGTCCAAAGGGGAACAAAAACAGAAGATGTAGTTTACAATTAATACTTAAACTGTCATGTAAGCAAAACTTTAGCAAATCTGAAGCATTTCAGGGCCACAATCTGATAATTTCAAATTTAAAGATGCAAAAGTGAGTTCATTGTGATTTTATTTTTATTGTTTTAATCAGATAAACTAATCATGCAATAATTATAAAATGAATTAAGTGGTTTGATTGTTGAAGACATTGGAGCCATAAATCATACTGATGCAAACAAATAGAGGCACAAACTTTTCTAAATTTCCTCAATTAAAAAATATATTGGTTTGTACTAATAATGTTCCATTTCAAGAATATTTTAAGCTATTGGTGAAAATTTCGAATTTGTTGGTGGAGCAAATTTGCATCATTCTTGGGCCATGCAAAGCAATTCCAAGAGCCACAAATTGCTCCAGGACCACACTTTAGATACCCCTCACTTAAATCATTAAAAAAAATGTTTTTGTTGGTTTAGCAAAAATGAATAAAATCTGAAATATTAATGTACTAAATTGTACAATACATTGAGTTCTAGATTTGATCTGTTTCAGTTTGCAGAGCGACGTTGAAATTATTTACAGATTTGAAGTCAATCAAGAATCACAAATAATTCAAATAGGTTGATAAAAATTACCACAAACAGTGTGTTGTAAAATAATTAAAGTCAATTAAACTTTCACATTAAAAAATTTTTTACTTTGTAACCAAAACATTTCCATGCAGTTTCTTGGGATTTTCTGAGACTAAAATAAATGTGAATAAAAGTGAAGTGTAAAAAAAATATGGATGGTCTTAAAGATGAAACATACAAAGCCCCATACGAAACATTATGAAGCCCCATTTACTCTGACACATCTAAATACAAAACATTTACACTCCCACATAAAAATGACTGAAAACAGATGCACATTTATACAACCGTACATCCTTGAAAGGCATTAGTAGAGCCTCCTGCACAACCAACAAGAATGCAGCAAGTGTTTCTGGATGTTAAGTCAACAACAAAACTCATGTCTTTTCCAGCAGTCATTGTACAGCTGTAAAACCAGCTGACGAAATGGGTTGGAGTTCCACTTGGGTTGCTAGGTAACAGGCTGGAGTTCTGATTGGGTTGCTAGGTGATGGTGAAGTATGACTCAACAATTGGGAAAGGGTCATTTTCTAGACACCAGAAAATATTAACTTGTAGCTAAAAAAAAATGTTCCCCCCAAGGTGGTTGGGTTGTTTTTAGACGCAGTTAAGAACCAAATCAAAGTACAAAAACATACAAAAAGTGAATTTTGCATAATAGAACAACTTTAATGCATCTAAAATCAAAGAAGTCGCATTCCTTTGATTGTTTTTGAGAATTTGTAGATGACATCTAAGTCTCAACTTCTTTGCTTATTCAGTGTGATTTACTAAAGTTAGCTCTTCATTTATTTTAAGTCTCATTTAAATAAATATGCTCAGAGTTAAAGCGGTGAACCTTTTAATCTGGAAAAAGCTGTTTAAAAAACATTTATGAGCAGGTGTCGTTTAAATAGTCTAAATCAATATATTTAAATGAAGGCTGTCATCATTTACATTCATATTTTGAAACAAATTACAGAGAGAGGACGAGTTTTAAGGTTCAGTAAAGTCACTGCGAGCGTAAATCCGATAGTATCGTTTCTCCGTATTTTGTCATCCTGTCAGATCAGAGCTGCGATCGCAGACGTTAAATCTGCTTTTGCATGAAAAGGACCGGAGGACAGGAAGTGGTGGCCGCTTCTGGCCCATCGCAGATGTGGGGTTGGCTCAGATTATGACCCTGTCTGTCTGAGAGGCGGCGACCCGGGCGGCCTTTGTTTGGACCGAGAGGGACGAGGTGTCAGATTTAATCTGGGTTTTTTTTTTCTGAGCTGGAATAATGAAGCTCACAGCGAGTCAGGGAAAAGAAAATAATCTAGGGCGTTCAAACGGAGATGCGACCCGCCGCAGCTCACCTGAGAGCGTTGAGAAGGCCATCTACGCTGTTTGGAGGCTGATCTTTGAGGACTTTAATGCAGCCTTTCATCTGCAGAGAACAAACACATAATCTGGATTAAAACGAGATTAGAACGAGATTAAATTGATATTTAATCTGCAGGAAATGTTCAGAGACAAAATTCTACCTGATGCAAGTTTTAGAGATGGAACTGCTAAAGTTAACGAAAGAAGGGAGGAAAAGATTTAACAAATAAAAGAAGGAAGGGCACAAGAACAAGGAAGTGAAAAAGAAAGTAAGTACACAAGGAGAATGAAGGAAGAAAAGAAAAAAGGAAGGAAAGAAATGAAAGGACACAAGAAGGAGGAAGGAACGAAAGAAGGAAGCAAGGAAGGAAAAAAGGAATAAAGTAAACAAGGAAAAGAAAAAGGAAGCAAGAAGGAAAGTAAGAAAAGAAGGAAGAAAGAAGGGAAGGAAGAACAGAAAGGGAAGGAAGAACAGAAAGGGAAGGAAGAGAGGACAAAATGAAAAAAGGTGAAAATGAAGGATCAGAAAAATGGAAGGATTAAGGAAAGAAGGAACAAAGGAAAGAAAGAAGGAAGGAAGTATGGATGCAAGAAGGAAAGGAACAATACAAGAAGGTAGGAAAAGACAGAAGAGAGGAAGAACATAAAAAGGAAGGAAGGAAAGAAGGAAAAGAGTATTAAAGGCAAAATAAATAAGTGAAAGAGAGATGGAAAAAAATAAATGAATGAGGAAATAAGGGAAAGATGAGGAAAAGGGAAGGAAATGACCAAAAAAATTTAAGGAAGGAAGAACCAGAGGAAGAAAGGAAACATTTGATAGGATAGAAAATCAACTTCTCTATATAATCTTTAATTCCTTCCTGGAAAACTGAAATCATCTCTGGACTTTCCGAGCCTCTGAGTAAGAATCCTGTAAACAGCGTCACAATCTGATCTTTTCTCAGCTTACATCGATTTTAGATGACTTGGCAAAGGCTCCAACAGGATGGACGTAGTCGTACAGGATGATGACTCCGACCATCACCCTGAGACAGAAGGACACCGTGTCCTCGCTGTTGAAACGGCTGCGGTACTCCCTGAAAGAGACGCACAGCGGGGATCACAGGCCTGAAAACCAAACAAACCCGGAGCGGACGGGAAGCAGGTGGAGGGAATCACTCACGGCGTTTCCAACATGACTTTACACACACTGGCCATCGTGCTCAAGCAGTCTGTCGTGTTCTCGATGGGCAGGTTCTTGTTCTATGGGAAGAAAAAGAGCAACATGGCGACGTTTCAATAACTTTTAAATATTTAGGACTTCCTCTCAGAGGAGTCTAGCTTCATGTCTCAAATTATAAACAAAGAAACTCAAACAGCTTTATTAGAAGTTAGAGAGACATTTCTGACTTTTAAAGCTGATGTTTAATGTTCAGCCATAAATATTTCTGGAGGTTAAAGTCCAACAGGAGGAGGCGCAGGACACTATGGAGGGACTCACAAATGAAACTCTTTGAAAAACATTTTCCCATCTTTGCCTGTAGGGGCGCTGCACCAAGAACCACTGAAGGAAACGACACAAAAACCTCTGAAGAAGACACTGAGAGCAACTTCCTTCTTCACAAAATGTTAACAAAAATTGAGTGGCATCAGATTTTAGATCTAGGATTTCTGTTTGGTAAAAGACCACAAGCCATTTCTCCCGCTAGCATTAGATTCTCGCCTTTGTTTTGTTTGCATTTACCCAGAATGCCCTGCGCTATAGTCCACTTCGGTCTCCGGTTCCCTAAACATTCACACCTGCATTCAAACTGCACCAGAGTTCACTACAACCAAGACCGAGGATTTTAGGTGGACCAGAATTTGCTTCTTTGGTCTGCATCAGAGTTTGCCTGCGCGTTCACACCTCCCCAAACGAACTGGAGTTCATTTACACCCGTCCTGATTGGTCCACTTTAAATCTAGTTCACTTGTCTAGAAAGCTTGGTTGTTTGGGGAGGTGTGAATGCGTAACCGAACTCTGAATGCGTAACCGAACTCTGGCCCACTTTAGGTCTCATTTAAGGAGGAAGTGAATTCTGGTGTGGTTTGAATACATATGTGGATGCAAGCGGACCAGAGACCGTTCCAACAGCATGAAGTGGAGTATAATGTGAGGCATTCTGGGTAAATACAATTAGACAACTGGATGAGTTGAGCGCTAGAGGGAGAAGTGGCTGGTTGTCTTTTCCCAAAGACAAATTTTTTTTTACATTTTGTGAAAAATGAAGTTGTACTCAGTATCTTCTTCAGAGGGTTTTGTTTAGTTTCCTTCAATGGGTCTTGGTGCAGCGCCCCCACAGGCCAGGAGGGGAACAGGTTCTTCAATTAATTTGATAAGTTTGACTCAGTGCAGCGTGAAAACGTACTGCAGCAGCTGAAATGTAATAAATGTTGCAATTTTGCTTCCAACTGGACTATCAGGTATGAAAATACTCTGCGCTTCTCTGTTTAGGCTGCTGTCTCTGCGACTCCAGACTGAGCAGAAGAAAAATGCTTCAATCTTAAACTGGCCAAAACAAAAATAATACATTTTATAAATGATGATTTTGTCTCACT
Source organism: Micropoecilia bifurca (assembly GCA_903067075.1). Classification (NCBI taxonomy): domain Eukaryota; kingdom Metazoa; phylum Chordata; class Actinopteri; order Cyprinodontiformes; family Poeciliidae; genus Micropoecilia; species Micropoecilia bifurca. The sequence goes on from CAEGAF010160489.1 coordinate 7,066, forward strand.
ACTCCTAAGTCTTATTTGTATCTCACAGTACAGTAAAAGCATTCATACTCCTTAAACTTGCATAATTTTCCTTCCATTACATAATTATGCTCTACTTCGTTTTGGTTTATCAGATAAAAGCTATAATGTCTGGCCTCTCACCTCTGATACAAACTTCGTTGTGCCGTCACTTAACGTCTTCAGCATGGGTGTGGCGTCAGCGTAGAACAGAGATATCCGATTGGCCAGTTCGTTGTTGACTTCGTTCTCTCCTTCTGCCTGGAAATCGAACAAAATAAAGCCACACTGAGTGCGGTTATTTAACCTGCAGACCTTTCATCTATTGTTCAGGACATCTGACCTTCATAGAAAATTCTTATGAGGACCTTTAGCTGACCCCAGAGATATAAAAGAACTGTTATCGGAGTAAAATTTGAATGAAAAATGTCAAAGTAATAAAACAAAAGGTGCTACTGAATGAGTAATCTAAAAGCCATCTCTTCCTGCTTTCACTGCATATTGGAAGATAGAGGTAGAAACCATTAATATCTGGTTCAGATATGTTCAGTGGAGTGTGCGTTTGTGCATATAAAGAGATATTTTCTCTCATGAAACTATGACAGGAAAACACTGATATGAACCGCTTCACCCCTTAGTTTCCCAGCTGCACAAAACACCTGGCAGATAACGGAGAACAAGGCTCTCTTGAAGAGCCTGAGCTAAATTCGTCCGCATATTTAAAGCGAAACAACAAGGGAACGTTTCCTGCCGTCAAGAGAAACCCTGACAGGACGAGAATAAATCGCCCCAAACTTTCAAACCAATTCAGGTTTTAACGAATCCTGACGGATGTGTTCAAAGACCGCCCGAGCGGGACAGATGCGTTTCATCTCGGATGTCTGAATGATTCAGTTCTCTGAGCGGTGACTAAACCGGGGGACGGCAGCCGGGGCGTCGTTCAGCGCTGACAGGCTCCTGACGACGGCTTGTCTGGGCCCGTTTCCCCTAATGGCAAACTCAGGACCGAGGGGAAGAATGCTTCCGTCAGACAGGTCACAACGGAGACCAGACTGAAATTTAAACTACCGCCTTAAACGAGCGGCAGACGAGGAGAGATCAGCTGGAGTTCAGCTTGAAAGATACAAGACAGCGAATGGCTTTTTGAAGCTCGGTAATCGCAGAAACCTTTAACTGGGCCACTTTAACGGTCCATTAAAAACAATCAAGTGTTAAAACTCTTTAAACATCTTTCTGTGTTGTAGGGTTTTAGTTGATCTTTTCTGAAGCCATTGGATCTGCAAGGGAACAAATCAATAGGACAGTTCTGGAGCAGGAAAATCATCATTTCCTCCCATGTCAGGCATGAATGGAATAAACAAGCACCTGGATGTAATGCTCAGTACAGATGGGAACACAGAAATGAGACTTTTCATGGCCGATATTAACCAGAGGGGTCAGTTATTTGATAAAAGCGAGGCCAGACATGCTCCTATAAGCTGAAAACAACCAATTAATTGACTGAACAGCAACTCGGACAGTGAAAAATCAGATTTTTTCCATACAAATTAAATGATCCAAGTATCTTCAAAGAGTCGTTTTTGGATGGTGATGCTTTGGCTAGAAAGGCTCTCCAGTAGAAGTCAATCTTGCAACTAATCTGAAAAGGCCTCTGACTGAAGACTGATTTCATGCCAGCAGCTCAACATCCTCAGCTGTTAGCAAGCACTGCTAATCCACCTCATTTGCTTTTGCAACTCCTCTTTAAGTCTCATTGTATATTTAGAAAGCAGGACCAAGAGATGTTGCCTCTTAATCGTCTGTAGAGTTGAGTTAACTTCAGTATTTTATTATTAAAATAGAATATATCTCAGTTTCTGTGGGTTTCTCTGGTAATCTTTGCTTTAACTGGAGTTTAAACATTTTCCTGACAGAAAAATATTTTCACTTCAATGAGGAAAAGAGATATGATCCTTCAGATTTTTTATAGCGGGTTTATTCATGAACATTAATATTGTTAAATGCATCCTACATGTGTCGCTATGATTTATCTACGTTAAAAAATGTTGGAAATCTTTTTTAAATTGTCACAAAGTCAACAAACACAAACAAAAAGACGTAAACTGTTTACATTTGTAGTAAATAGGCTTGTCTGACATAAATAAGTTAAATTAATGTAACTGTTTCACAAACAGCAGAGAAAGAAATTATATCATTTGTTTGGAGAGCTTTTCTTTTCTCCTGAATATTTTGATCCCAAAGCTCTCTTAAGATCAGCTTATGAGGGATATGTTTAATTTTTAACAAGCAAAGTGCTTTATCAGATTCCCCAGTTTGTACCCAACTGTGTTTATGTGTCGCTTAGTGATGAAAACACAAATAAGAAAAAAACCCTGGGGCCTGTTTTTGTAGGAATGACTAAATTTTGATCTAAAACCAAAAATCAAAAGCCTCCTCCTCCTCCGTCCAGCTCTTCAAAGAAAGCGTCCTCACCGGAACGTTATTGATCCGCATTCGGCTCAGGGTTCTCCTGTAGTAGCTGAAGTCGTTCTGAATGGCAGGATTTGTCATCTGGAAGAGAGGAGAAACGGGGAACAATGAGACGGGTCTGCTGTGGGGCGGCGAGTTCAGGATCAAACCCGCCGCTTCGCTGTCATGACAGAACGTTTTAGCCAGCAAGGCAGAAATGCAGCTTTGGGCAGGAATGACATAAAAAGAACACGGATACAATTACAGCTTTATTTGCTGAACTGAATTTAAGTCGTCTGACACCGATTCGGCCCCTTGCATCCCTGTCCTCCCTCTCCTCCTGTCAGGAGATATTTGGCTTTTTTCCCTCATTTTAAAGGAATCAGCTGCACCGTTTCTGACAGGAGGGTAAAGCCAAAAAAAAGTCTCATTAAATCGAGGCACAGCACAAATCTGTGACATTATTTACACTCAGAGCTTCACACTTACTTTAAAACATGAAGCATCTTATTTTGACCTCCTGCAAAAACGAAGCTGTCCAATGAGAGAGCTTCTTACAAAACGGTACCATCAGTGAAAGCTCATTATGTGGGTAATTATCCTCATTCCTGCACGAGCCCGTCACTGTCAAAGCTGCACTTGCAGCATGTTAATCCTGCTACAATGGACTGGTACTTCGTCTTTGTCCACTGCTTCCACCAGCGGAGACAGTCTGCACTGCCAGGGCGGGGCTGCATGCCACTCAGACGCTCTAACTAGGTCAGAAGCCCGTGCACGGATGTGAAAGATTGATGAATGGGCCAGGCATGCCACCTTGCACCCCCCATCTTCATGTTTTATCTTGCCAGGCTGGGTGGTGGGTACTAATTGGGGTGTCGCCTCAGGGAGTCGGGGAGCCGTTTGCGTCTCGGAGTGAAGAGCAAACGAGTTTGGGATTACGTGTCGTTACAATGGGCATTTGAGCGACACCTACGCTTGATGTGTGAGACTTTGAACAGCGTTTCATTAGCACTCTGTGGCTGATTAGAGGCCAGATTCCTCACTTGATCGCTTACAGAAACACGACACACTCAGAAGCAAGAGCAGGATTAGGACAATTTCCAACCCTCAGCCTTCCAAAAGTCAATTTGTTTGTGTCGCAGCAGAATTAAGCAAACATTAGTGATGGGTGAAAGGTGAGCGTTTCATCTTAGGCCTGGTCCACATGTATATCTGGGACAACGAATACATTTTAAGCATTGTGGCCTCAGTTTAATCAGAGTTCCTGCAGGTTTCACCAACTCACCAATTTAGACTTTTAAGACCATTAGGAATTAAATTTAAGATATGTATCACTACAGAAATATACAAAAGAAAATCACAGCTGAATAAATCCTGTGGGTTGGCAACAGAAGTGAACTAATGGCATCCGGCAGACCGACGATGAACATAAAACAAAAAAGGTAGTTAGTTACTGGTAGCCTCAACCGCTTCAAATTACATCTACAAGTTTCGCTAGAAGTAAAGTTCCTCCAGAAATGAGAAAACGACTAAATATATAGGATTAAATCCTCAAACCAAAGAGGAAATCTGAGAAAAATCTGCATTTGTATCTGTCTGTTTACATGGGAAAATAGAGATTTAGGGCATTACAGTATGTAACACATAATGCACCATCGATATGTTTCCAGTCGACTTCGTCTTGTGTTTTATTAAATTTATATTCCAATACGCTTTTTAAAAGTATTTCAACTTCTCTTTCTGTCCACACAAATTAACCCGCTTGTTCTACATTTAATTCCTAACAGGAAGTTATAATCTGTTTGGCTGACACAGGTGTTGGCACTACACTGCCCCCTATGGGTTTGGCATGTTAAAAACAATGCTCAGTGGTGTAATTAATTAGGCTTAAGTGGAGGTAAACATTTATGAAACTGATCCCGTGTGTAAAATGTTATTTTTTTAATGATGTGGTAAAAATATTTGTTTTATTAAGATCGTATTGAGTGTGTAGGAAGAAACGGTCGAACCTTCAGCTCGTCAAAGCGCAGAGTGAAGTGCAGGATCTCGGCGAACTGCTTCGCCAGCGCCTGTTCCCGCTCCAGGTGTTGGGTCGGGTCGCTGTACGTCTCGTTGGTCAGAGCACCCAGCAGGCTGTGCAACGCCGCTTCTGTCAGAGAAAAACACATTTAAAGACCTTTGTTCTCACAAAAAACCACCAAGAGACAGTTCTCAAACAAGCGGTGGAGCTGAACTTTGTACCTTTTTCCATTCGAGTGCAAAGCTAACAACTAAAGAAGCTAAATATTAGAGCCATCAATATTAATGCAATTAATCAAAAACGTTTTATTACTATATAATGCAAATTAATCACATTACATATTTTGGTTACTTAGTTCAAAGAAAAACAAAAACTTATGGATAAAAGGAAGGTAGTATATAGTTACTTATTGCAAACAACCAGTTTATAGTTACCATTTCTAAATCACATTTGAAACAAGTTTACTTCTTTTAAACATTCCTGGATATGAAAAACTGAGGCGTTCTTTTTAGGAAAGTTAAAAAAATTTTGACACATTTTGTGAAAACGTGCATTAATCATGATTAACCACATCCCTGGAGTGTGTTTAATCTGTTTAATTTTTTTATTGATTTACAGAACTTCTAAATATGCAGGCATAGAGCTCAAATGTGCAGCGGTTTGAGATATAAAAGAAAACTTATTTATAACACCTCCTTGTGATATGAAAATGACAAAATTATTCACCAAGAGGAAAACAGACACGCTTAACTCTGCAGAGAAGCGTCACTATCTAAGGGGACAAGTGGATGCAAACTGAAGCTGCTGCCAAAAAAATGAATCCCCACAGCAACAGATGTCCTCTCTGCAGGACATCTCCCCACATTGCTTAATTTACCCCCCAAAAACACAACCTAAAACTTCACAAATGCAAATATCGTCCTAAAATTTACTCTTAAGACTCAAAGGGATGAAAGTTAAAGCAAGGAATGATCTCCTGTCGTCTTTATTTGAGGTCAAGTGTCAGAGTGGATTGCGGTAAAGTTCCCGAAGCGTCAGCCGGCTGAAGCATCCTGATTCTGGGCCAGCGGTGAAATCGCCCAGAGGCAGGAAGACGGGGTGCAGGGCCTCTTCCGTTCAGATGCCGATGAGACATGGGACTAATTATCTTATTGGCATGGAAATAAGAAGGGAGGAGGGGATGGGATGATGTCATTCAAGCAGGATTACAGTCATTGTTTTGACTGTGCCATGCCTCGACATTACATACCCATGGTCAGATAATTAGGGAGGCATGAGGAGGGCCGGGCAGGAAATGAAAAACACATTAAGGGAGATTCAGCTGAGAACTTCCAAAGGAGAGTAATATTATACAAACATGTCTTCTTCACATGAAGGGAACCCAGAGGGAATTTTATTTATAGACGCAGACGGGGCTTTGAGTTCAGTCTCAAAGCTTCAACAGCGACGTAACCCAGGCACCGTTGTAGCAAATTCAATTTAAACTGATTTATTCCAAGTATATTTTACAGTTCGTTATGATCACCAATCACGATGCTCATGTCAACATGACCCAGATTCAGACACAGGTCTACTTAAGATAACGGGGGTAAGAGGACTTTCAGGAGACGGGCTGAGAGCTGGCAGAGCCGCGGCGGTGAACTGAGCGCGTCTGCCATCCGGTAATGACTACCATCTGCTTGGGACGGCGCTTGCAGCCGAGCGGCTGATTAAAAATGGCCAGAGTGGTGCAGTTTTTTTTCCCCTCCTCCCTCGTCTGCGTTCCAGTCAAAACAGAAGTTAGAGCGGAGATACTTTTAGTGCCGTCGGAAACGAGGCGCTGCAAAACGTTGGCGAGACGGGGAGAGAGAGAGAGAGAGGGGAGGGATGTCTGATCTCATCAGGTCATAGCGGAGCAGGCAAGGAGGATCTGAGAATGTCTAATCTTTATTTTCAGAGATCAAAACTTTATGGGAAGGTAGATGCTGATATGACTGTTCATCAGAAAAGAAGCACCAGCTTCATTCACCAGAAACACAAAGTTATAAAATGACCATTACATGCCTGATTGGAGAGTCAAACTCATTTTCCTTTTGGGCCAAATCAAAATTATGAATTTTCCTACAGGAGCAGTTGTCCCAGAATCTACTGATAAAACCTGTTAAGCTGTTAAAATATAAATACATTCTTAAAACTAAATAATAATGAGCATCTCGTCAGTCCCTTCAGGATTTCGCGATTGTCTTTGTGAATAAAAACGTATTTGCAGTAGTGATTTGTAAATACTTGGACTTATGTATGATGGTAAATACGACTTTATTACTCACGGTATCATTAATATGGATTATAACTCGGCAAAGTAAAGCTGAGGCAGCTGTTTAGTAGAAGTAAGAAATACTGCTGCCTGCAGGTGGGTGTAAAATGTCTGTTGGATCAAAAGTTTTTCACTCTTTTTGTAAAAAATTTGCAATAAACACATTTTTTTGAGTTCACGAAAAAGCAGAGAGATTTCTTGATTTTGCTTGAATTTCCACAATAATTCACAAGAAAGTAAACGTTTAAAATTTCAAGATATCAAGATGCCACCATACCGACCATTTCATTAGTAGTTGAGACCCAACATGTTTAGTGTTTGAAATAACTAAAGCACAGAAATGCTTCACTTTTGTCTTGATTAGTCTCTCTGCACTTTATTTTGAAAGGCCAACATAAACTGTCAATGGAATCAATGGTGATGCTTTAATAATGTAGAAATTTAGCCTATGAAATATTTTATATATTTTTTTAAGAGTAAACATTAAAAGGTCAAATAATGAGCCCTGGGGATTCATCTGAGGCTCTTATTTTATTAAGTATTGATTATAAATATTAATAATCTCTGAAACACAATTAGAAACTATCGTTTTGCTGAGAAAGTAGTTTCAGATTTTTAAATTGCAAATATTACAAAGTACAGTACAATGTGAAAATATTTCATCGATACATGGAACAGAGGAATTTGTTATTTGTTATATTTGAAAGCATTAGTTGAGTGCACACCCCTAATTTCTGGAATAAGATAGATACAATTTTGATGTTTCCCAACAATAAAAATTTTCACTTTCTGCACTGAAAACATCTCAAAACTGACTCCTGCTGCAGTTCTGATTATTCTGCATTTATTTTAGTTTAAAGCTGCACTCATTTGTTTGAAAACCAAAGCCGCTCATTACATAAGCGGCTCTTCGAAACGGTCCGGCTCTGTAGTAGACTTTCATCTTCGTGCGGATAAGTCAAGACGCCAGGCCGACACGGACCCTGAAGCCAGGAGCCAAGACAGTGAATTAGAGCAGCAGCCGACGCTGAGAGATGACCTACTTTGTTACATAACAGCCGCCGTCAGGCTGCCGCCGCCCACCGCTCCCATTGAAAACCCCGCCATCCCGGGGTTGATGCTACCGAGGCGTGATAGGCTCCACCCACCTCCTCACACAGAGGGTCAAATAAAGACCATAGAGCAGAAAGCCAACCCCCCTCGACTCCTTCATTCTGTGCTAATTAAACACGCTGTAGCCCCTTCCTACACAAGAAACAAACTAATAAACAATGCAAATGCATGGAGGCTCATCAAAGCACACAGAGAAAAGAGGCAAGGGTGACGGTGCATGGATATAGGTAGACATGTTCAGCCATTAATTTATGAAAATGGAAAAAAGAGACCAAAAACAAAGATGAAAGAAGTTCCAATCAAGTCACAAACACCAGCAGGAGTTTAAAGGTGATCCATTAAGGCTTCCTTCAACAGGTTAGGTTAGAATTGGGCCACGAGCCAAACAAAACGGGCTCATAATATTTTTCACACAAAATCATTCTTAATATTTCTGTCTGGTCTGATATTTTGAGCTCCTTTCAGGATAAACGGTTTTAGACCATCTTGTCACTTTAAATCCAAATAGGCCGGTGCTGGCCACGCCCCCCCAACTCAACATTTATACTCACACGTAAAAATGGCTGCAAACAAATGTACAATAATGCAAACGTACATCTTTGAGAAGCAGAAGTGGAGCCTCCTGCACAACCAACAAGAATGCAGCAAGTGGTTTCTGAATGGTAAGTCATCAACAAAACACTTGTCTTTTCCAGCAGCAATTGTATGACAAAAATGGTCAAACATGTTGGTTGCTAGGTGATGGGTAGAACATCTCTAGGGTTGCTAGGTAACAAACTGAGCTTTAAGGTTGCTAGGTGAGGAGCAGTGTCTGCTGTTTTGTGCTACATTCATAAAGTTTTTTCCTTCTGGGTTATTTTCCAGACACCAAAAAAACATGAACTTATTGCCAAAACATAACTGGGCAATTTTTTAAAAAGCAGTGGAGACACAAATGGAAGTACAAAAATGTGCAAAATCTGAACTTTGCACAATATGTCTCCCTTGGAGGAAAATCCCAGAACACACCTGAGATTGCTTCAGGGTAAAACGGCGATATCATTGTCGCTCTCCTACCAGAAACAGAAGTTAGTTACCTAATCTCTGGGAGAACTCGTAGAACTTCTTCAGTTTTCCCACCAAGGGAACCACAGCTGCCCACGCCTGGTCCTGCAAGGCATCATCGCTTGGATTCTGGATTGCCTACAGGAATAAAAACAATTATTTAAAGTTTTGTATGTCAGTAGGTTTAAAAACATTTAAACCAAACAATCAGAAGCAAGTAAATCAAATGTTTAAAGTTTCAAAATGATCTAAATGAAATTGTTTCAACTGTATAAGTTTATTGAAAAATTGGGGGGAAGCAGACAGGTTTTACTTTGTGCAGTAGAAAGGAGTTTAGGTTTTGTATTTTCAAGTCTGTGCAGTTTTCAAAGAAAATCCCTGGACTAGGACGCAGCTCTTGATTTTCTATTTGTTTTGTAATGTAAAATATGCAACTGACTTTCAGGATAAACTATATTTTGAAACTTAAGTGTTCACTTCTTCCTACTACTTTTTAAACATTAAAGTAATGGTGAGTTTATCATTTCCTTCTTTTTAGCTAGCCACTTGTTTTTGCTTGACCTACTAGTTACCTGTGTTTTTTAACTAAAATGAATAAATAAAATAATCTTATTTTTTTGTACACTACAAATATATTCATAAACCTTTAACTTTTTATTGAGCTGTTAGAAGCCAAAACTTTAAGGTATTTTATTGAGATTATGTGTGAAACACCAAAACAAGGCAATGCTAACTACAAAGTGAAAGGAATATAATAGATCATTTGGAAAAATAACATCTGAAAAGTGTGGCGTAAACTTGTATCCAATAGCAAGCGTAAATAATTACCCTTGTATTACTTTCACTGTAATAGAGACTGAAATTTATCCCAATTCGTCTTTGAAAAACAGCAAAAGTTAACCAGACCGGATGGAGAATTTCTAAAGATCACCAAAGATTATCAACTGGATTTAGGTCTGGACTTTGACTGGGCCAAAAAAAATCCTGAATATGTACATTTCTGTTTGAATGAGGTTGTTTTCCTGCTGAAAGGTTGAACCTCCAGTCCAGTATGAAATCATTTACAGCAGTTACAACATTTCATTTGTAAATACAAATGCAAAATGTATTTCACCGTGATATGTTTTTTACTTTACAGGTTCAACAATAAATTTAACACTTTAAGTTCTTTATTTAAAGAAACAAAGTGGTGTGAGGGTTGTAGAAAACAGATCTAATTCATGCTTGATAAAAAACATAAAAAGGCCCTTGGATTTGTTAAAAGAGAAGAAAATTTTAGGATTAATTATCTTAAACTATCCTCAGCTGGAACTTCTGAACTTCCTTTGTCGGTCAGACAAACATGTACCATTTTAATAATTCGAAAGGCCACAAATGGCCCGCGGACCGCACTTTGGACATCCCTGATTGAAGCCTCTCACAGTTTTATTCTTGAATTTGCCCTGAATTTATCTCCTTTTATCAACTGTAATCTGCTTCGCCTAATATTGATAAGTTCATTATTACATAGCAAAAATGTCAATGAAACTAGCAACTTCTACAAATATTCAATAATGATTTACTTAAAACAATCTGAAAAGTTGCTTATAAGTTACTTTTGTAAGATATTTTCACTAGAAACTAGACCAGATATACTTGATGTTTTGCAGTGTTTTCAGGTGGGTTACAGTAATATCTGCACCTCTCTGATTTCCTGCCCTGCTCCTTTATAGGCCTGCAGTTCATCCAGGATGGCTTTGGCGTCCTTCAGCACCACATCCACCTGGTCCCACACATCTCGCTCCGCTTCTGTGGGCTGCGCATCTGCAAAGAAGCGCGACACACGTTTCTGATTCATATTCACATCCTGACCCGTTATAAAGAATTTCAAAGAACATCAAATCGTCAGCTATCATAGAAAGTTTAATAAACATTTCCCCAATTATGCAAATGAAAGTAAGCAGAAATAATCTCTTTTTGACACCGCCCATTTTCCAGGCTGAGCGGCAGAGAACGGAGGAAGATAAGATGAGACAAATGGACTCGTGTTCACCCTGTGGCTCTGAATACAGAGCAGAATGCCAACGCTTTCCATTGGATCCAAACACACACAACTCTCTGAATCACCTGAGATGATCTCTCCACTGCTCATTAATTTCATTTGCAAACAAAGTCAGGATTAGCATACAATCTAGCCGCTTTCCTCGACAGAGCTGCATCAAATCGTTTGCTGAAATGTAAAAACTGCGAAGCTCTTTTATTATAAAAACTGAGCTTTACAAGGAAGGATTTTTCTCCCAAGGTATCACAGAGTCTCTCGGTTTGCCAAGTGTAGCGCAGGTTCAAGCTGTGTTCAGGGGCCTTAGGCTATGCAGCAGCTGAACTTCAGTGCTTTAGAATTGGGGGGTTGGGGGCTCCCATTGATATTCCGCACACACACTGCAGTGGAAAATAGCAGGTTGATGGAAAAGTGCAGCAGCTCTAGAGCCGAAGCCGAATCTTTCGCTGCCGGGAGGAACTTGTGTAAGAGATAAATCGGTGTGGGAAAAAAAAGAAGAAAAAGGAAAGACTTAAGAGTTAGGGGTTGATAATGTTATGGAAACATATTCACATGATCGATATCTGCAGTGGGAGCAATTACTCGTAAAGAAACTCACTTTCAAAATCGAGGAAGAAATTGGGCTCCTGTTCCAGATCTGTGCATGTCAGAACTTTCAGTAGGTTCCCCATGTTATGATACCTGTTGAAGGAGAGACAGAGAAATCAATGGAGGAATGCAGCAGTGAATGTGATGAGCAGGTGTCGATGCTCTGCTGCGTCCCGTTCGCCTCATTCCGGCTCTGCTTCACCGCTCTGATGCCTGTGTGAACTCAGCAGATCCCCAGATGTGCCCACCGCTCATAGGCGCCCCAAGCTCCCCTTGGACCCTGGTCTGCTGTGTGTTTCCTGCACTCAACTTCTCACCAAGCAGATGTCAAACCAGCAAGCCCCAAAAATAACACAAAAGCTGAGTTTTTCTGCTTTGCTAAGCTTCTTCCCAGGATTCGAGAAGCATTTACGGGCAGCAGTATGCAAAAATCACCATCGTCCACAGGGATCAGACTTCTGATCCGAGTTCACACATGCAGCATGAAGCTTTTTACTCCACCAAATAATCCATCCATCCATTTTCTTTACACCCTTGTCCCTTGCTGGACAATTTGGAGGGGCCAATTAACCTGACAGTCATGTTTTTGGACTGTGGGGGGAAACCGGAGTACCCAGAGAAAACCCACGCATGCACAGGGAGAACATGCAAACTCCACGCAGAAAAACCGGGAATTGAACCCAGAACCTTCTTGCTGCAAAGAAACAGCTCTACTAGCTGCACCACTGTGCTGCCCCGCCAAATAATGCCCAATTAAATAGTTAAACTAGAAAGACTGTTATATTTTAAAGATGATCAAACCAACACCTGTTCATTTTTTGTGCAGCGAGTCTAATGTTTGACATCAAAATTTATACACAACACCCTGCAAATTTGCAGAAAACATCAGAATTACTGAAGCATTCAGCAAACATCTTATCAGATATATCTATGATATTAAAGTTTATTTCCAAAGTTATATTTACTTACAAGAAAAGACTCCAGTACAAACTGAAACTTTTCCAGACTCAAATTCCCAAGATTTTTCTGACTGTTTTTTATTCTACATGATTATTTAAAGCAAAGTTTAAATAATCATCTTTATGGATTATCTCTATCTGTTTCTAAATATATTTTTATCTAAGGTCATCATACTGTCATAATGTTTGGTGGCAAGAACATTGCTACATTTTCTCATACTTAGAGAAAATACTGGCTTTGGAGATTTAAAAAACACCAACATTCAAGATGTGAAAACCAATGGGGCCTCAACCAACACTTTTATTAAGGTAAAACTTGTTACAGAAATATTTGCTACTAAAGCAATTAGATAATGTTACAGATATTTACATTTTTTACTTTACTACTGAAACTGTGTGAGTGTTTTTAGACAAAATGATGCCATAAAATCTCATTTCATTCGATGCTGAATACAAGACTTAATGCAGGAAGACTGAGTGCTTAAGTAAGTTCACCTAGGCAATAAATCGACATACACAAACCCATTCAATAAATTAGAATATTATTTCAGTGGCTCAATTCACTAAGTAAAGCACATTATGTAGATTAATTCCAGTCTGAGCCTTTTATTCCCGTTAATTAAGATGATTTTCCTCTTGCAGCTAATGAACACACGACATTTAGGATTCAATTAAACCAAAACAAAAAGAGTTGAATGTGGGCTTAATAAAAGTAATGCTTAACACCAGTTATTTTCAAAAGGCACTTTTAATCTGACAAGCAAACCTCATTGGAATGAGTGTAACTCTGCTATAAAGCATGTTGTGCTCTTTTCTGTCAGACCTGGTCGGTGCTGAACTGAAAAGGACCTTTAAGGAACAGGAATAAAGGAAAACTCGACTTCCACAGCTTTAGCAGACAGTCTGCGTCTACTTTCCTCCTACAGTCCACCCACACACGCCGCGTACGGTTTATGTAATCCACAATGTATGTCTCAACCGAAGTTGTGCAACCTGAAGTGACAGGCTCGCGCTGCTCTCTGCTATGTTGATCCACTGGCTCCTACAGAGAAGGAAGTTGATGTTTCTCACGGGCAAAGGTCAACAGATGTGTGACAAACCAGGAGTGGGGAAGAGTTTGTTTGGAGAAACGACATCCGGCTCCAGATTTAACCCCTGCTGACAGGGCGGAGACGGGCAGGACGCCCCCTCAGCGATGGGCTGGGACGGCGGGTCTCACCTGAGATGAGTGGCAGGTAAAAAGCCAAAGCGACTGACTGAGGACGAGATCCTGCCACTGCAGGTAATCCTGAACGACAGGGAGGTGCTGCGACAGAGCAAGGGACGCACTCAGCAGTCAGCAGCAGAGGGGTGAGACGAGGTGGCTTTAAAATGCATGAGATGCGTAGAGCAGGAGCGGGGAAGGGCGGGGTGCGAGGATTCTTCCATCCTAAATCATGGCAGTAGGTCGTGCTTTTTGTTTTCACTTTCAAAGTCAGGAAAGGTAGCAAATGAAGAAGTTTAACGTGGCGACACCTGAGCTCAAGTATTGTTTATTCTTAGGGCGTTTTCACACCTGATTGTCCGGGAGACTCGGCTTGATTAGAGATCAACATTTGTTACATCTGCTGCGGTTCGCTTCCACACTGCACTGTGTCAAAGAAACCAAATCTTTTGAAAAACCTATTCCCCTCCTCACCTGTGGTGGAAATAAACCAAGAACCACTAAAGGTAACGACATGAAAATCTCACAAAATGCGAGTGGCGTCAGATTTGAGTTGTTGTAAGGTTTCTCTTTTGTCTTCAGTAAAAGAGAAATACTTTGCCAAAGATTTATATGGCAAATGAAATCAAATGGAATAAAAATGGTAAAAATCATAATTAAGTCATTATAATGTTTTCCAGCAGCCATTGTACAGCTCATAAAGTGGTGAAACCAGCTAACCAAACTCGCTGGAGTTCGTCTTGGTAATGGTGCAATGTGACTGAACCATCGGGAGGTTTTTGAAGGGGCTTATTTTCCAGACACCTAAAAACATTTAAGTTATTGGCAAAAAAAATTATTGAATGTTTTTAGAAGCAACTGAGACTAAAATGGAATCACAAAAATGCGCAAAATTTGAATTTTACATATCAAATCCCCTTCAACTCCAGATTTTTTTCAAAACACAATCAAGAACTAATGAGTATTTTGTAGTTTAATAAATACTTTGAGAGCCATTTTATCTTCCTCTACATAAACACGTTACTTGGACTGCTTCCTTCTCAAAATTTAGAGACCACCTGCGGAGACCCACCTGCCCCGTCTCTCCCCGTCCCGTTTACCTTCCACTAATGTGACCTGAATGTCTGACTGTGCCGTCACGCCGGCGCCTCACCGGCTGTCAGAAAGCAGCACCTGATGCAGCCTCAGAAGAGAGCTGTCACAGACCTCGCCCTGCGCAGTGACGCCATCCTTCCTCTGGTGCTCTGCTGCCACCTCTCTGCCGCCGCCGCCGCCGGCTGACTGGAGCTCAGAGTCGGGTCGCTCTGCCAGCCGGCTGCGGCGGGGGGCAGCGCCAGCCTGGTGGCACCCGGCTCCGCCGCTCCCCTGCGCCATTTGAAATTAGGTCATTTAAGGACAGGGATTTGAGTGGCTGTTTTTCTGAGTCTAAAAGAGAATTTTAAGACTAACCTGGGACATTTCACAGTTTTTCATTCTCAAAAATGATTCTCTGGCTGAATTTTAAGTTACATAAGTAAAGGCTAATAAACGACTTTGCAGTTTATGCAAACTTTATGATGAAAGAAACAAGACTGAAACGATTAATTGGATTATTCATGATTGATTGATTATTGAAACAATCTAATTTAGTAGTTGATCAAACATTAACTGGAGAGCAGAAATTTTAAATATGTCAATTTGATGAAAGAACATACTCAGAGAAGTAATTAAATCAAAACTGTACAGAAAATATATACATTTTTCAACTGAAATATTAATTAAAAAAAAAAACTTTACATCATGTTCTACCCAGAACTCAAGTAGTAAAGTTTTAGCTTCACCCAGTTCAAATTCTGCACTTCTTGGCATCAAGTTATTAATTGGTTAATCCAAAAAAATTAGCCTTAGAGTATTTTTTCTGGCTGCAGACGCCTTCTTTTGCTACCAAAGGCTAAGGAATCGTATGTTACTGCATCTTAGGCAACAAAATGTTTGTTTCCTTAAATAAAAAAAGAGAATGCATTTGTTTATTTGCATGTTTTAATGTATTTCAATAATCAACAACCAGTCTATTTCTGACAATCCAAATTAAGTTGATGTTTTTTATAGTTTTTGGGGGGATAAATGAAGGGGCGCCTCCCTCAGCATCCCAGGGACACGGCGCCCGGCGACAGCCTTGTTGTTGTTTTGAACCCCCCCACTGTGCATCGCGTGCTCGCAGAGAGCGAGGGCGGCCAGGAGCAGAAAGAGACGAGCTGGAGCCCGCGCAGCCCTCCTATTGGACGGAGCCGATCTACCCGACAGCTCGCTGTATCCATGGAGTCAAAAAAAATTGGAGCCATTGAAAAACACGGCAGCAGCCAATCGGCGGCGAGCAGCGGGGTGAGGAGTGAGTACAGTAGTAGTAGGAAGTCAGAGCACAGGAATACATTAATACAGATGAGGTAATGTGCCAAAAAAAAAAAAAAAACGAGGAGGAGGAGGGATTAAGTCAGGAATATTTAATTCCAGAGGTGATTTAATGTGAGCGGATTTTTCTGTGCAGCTCAGCAGAAGTCTGATTTAAATAATTAAAAGTAATAAAGCACCTCACCCAGTTATATGATCAGCTACTAAATACATTTAGTGTGTGGAGTTGCTCCGTGCCACGCCCATGCAGCAGTCTGACCCCTACATGGCACTAATTTTAAACGTCTTCCCCTTCCCAGACTGCACCCAACCCCCCCACCCATCATCCCTTAGCAGCAGCTGACACCCAGCACTGCGGCAGGCTGTCTGAGTCCAGCCAGGGATACTGCTGACATTCCACTACTCAGCTGCAGCATGAGGATACACGTGCCCTGCTGCCTTACTATGGAGGAGGGGGGAAGAAAAACCACAACAACGCCCTCCCTTCTTCCAGTCAGAGCGAGCCTGGGGCGTCACGCGGGCGCCGCCGTGGACCGGCGGAGGGAATCGGTTTTAGTGCAGGAAGAACTCCGCTGCTGCTGCTGCTTCAATGAATGAATTATTTAACCCTGATGCAGGTGAAGTGAGGTGAAGATGCAAGGGAGAAATAATTTTTTTTAGCGGGTGGGTGGGGGAGGGGTCCGAGGGGCGTTGCACTGCGGCAGAGGCGGGGCGGCTTTAAACTTGACCTAGATTCCCCGGGTGACACGCCACATCGCATTAGTCCAGTCGGCCGGACCCCGGACCCGCCGGAGCTCGCCGTTCTGACGCTGCCCTGATTCGACAGGCAGAAAATGGAGGAGCACTTCCTGAACAGAGCCGACACCCCCAACGGACCCCCACCGGAAACACCGTTTCTCCTCACCCCTTCCCCAGCTGACCAAACATGGCTCCGAGGGCAACAGGAGAGGCAGCAGAGCGGGTTTTATGAGGGGGGGGTCTCCATTTGTTTATGTGGGTTGATTTCTTCATGGCCACGCCTCTGCACTCCCGTAAACAAACTGAAGAGTCCCCACATATTTAGCACTGCAGACGTTCATGCTTTTCCCGAATAAAAGGATTTATTAATAAACCTTTAAATATGGAACCAAAATTTAGATGGTAAAGAAGGAATTATGAGAAGGAATAATGGATGAAAGAGTTCAATAAAAGATTTTTACAACAATCATCTCCAAAGGGCAAAAATAAACCACAAAAAAAACAATATAATCACTGAACTGAAATCATCTATAAAATAAATGGGAATAAAAAAAGTCTAAATAAAAGTGCAGCCGATTTTAAATTCTCAGAGCTACATGATGTGGCATGTTAAAAAAGAAATATATTAGTTATTAGTACATGAAGCGTTTAAATGTAAATAACCTGAAGTCTGGAACAATGTGGAGAATATTAAATGGACGGATGGTTGGATGAGCAGATGGATGGATGAACAGATGGATGAACGGTTGGATGAACAGATTGATGGATGGACGGTTGGATGAGCAGATGGACGGATGAATAGATGGATGGTTGGATGAACAGTTGGATGAATAGATGAACAGATGGACTGTTGGATAAACAGATGGATGGTTGGATAAACAGATGGATGGATGAACAGATGGACAGTTGGATGAACAGATGGATGGTTGGATAAACAGATGGATGGATGAACAGATGGACAGTTGGATGAACAGATGGATGGATAATTTAGAAACTGTCCAAATGGACGGATATAATAGTATTTTTCCAACTCTGTGTTTTAATCCAGACTATAATTCCTTGAATGAAACTCTGGATTTGTCTGAACCCTGAAGTGCTCGGCTCTCACTCTTCCACCCAAGACCTGAGCGCCATCAACTAATCTGGAGGTGACATCCGGCGTCAGCTGTGTCATCTTACTCCGATGACTCCACTGGCGGCTAAAAATATCCCTCCAGCGCCACATCACCGCCGCGGCGAACCGAGTCACAGGAAAGAGTAAATGAGCACCAGAACCCGGCTGAGGCGGATCAGAGGAGAGGATGAAAGCCGGAGCGCCTCATCTTCAGCTCCAGCTCTCGCCTCTTCCCGTTTTTATGGGACGGCACCTGATGAAAGATGGAAACCATGGAAACAGGCGAATACACAAGTCTGCGAAAGCGCCGGCTCTATTGAAACTGAGCTCAATGAGAGCGGCTCTTAGCACCTCTCCAGCACTTTACCGCATTAAAAAAAACACGCAGGAAGCTGCTGACAGCCTGGATGATTAAAACTCAGATCTATGGATTCACAGAACATTAGAACATTCTGCAATCAGACAAATTAAATATCCTGTTCTGTGTTGACTGTTGTAGTGATTCTACGAAGTTTCCTGCTCCTTTAGTGGAGCGTCTGGTTCCAGACGAAGCCCCTCCTCGCCCTGTCCTTGAAAGTCCTCTGACTCCTTTCTGGGAAGTCATTAAGGAAGGCGCATCGACTCACTGAGGCCCTCCTGAGCGCAGCGTCCCTCAGGGCGGCTGCCTCCTCAACCCATTCACACACATCTCCCATTCTTCAGCGCAAACAGCCCCGAGCCATCGTTACTCGACTGACCTTCTGACTGTGAATCACCAACATCACAGAACCTCTGAACGGCAACCCGAATCAGAAATATACGAAGTTTATGATTAAATCTCAGGGAAAATTAATGGAGATCATGCTGGATGTTTGTTTTTTACTTTAGTTTTTACTCGAGCAGGATTTTGGGTGGGGCACGGAGACGGTTTTGAAGTGATGGAGAGAGTCGGATTGAGATGTCACTGCGTTTAAATTGGACAATGGCGCCATCTGGAGGATGGGAACTGCAAGGACAGGAACCGCTCCCAAACACAAACCCAGATCATGGAGACTTCATGGACCTTCTTCTAAATACCCAATAACAAATAAAGACAAAATAAAAATGAAAAACTTATAACAAAGTTACCTTTTTCACATCGAAATTTTATACTTATCCAAGAGAAATTTCCAGAACTCTACGTATTTTTTCTGGCACATACAATGTCTACCAGGCTGCAACAAACAATTATTTTAGTTATTGATTTTTCTGACGATCAATTGGATTAAAAAACTGGCATATTCAGCAGGTTTTTCATCTAAGCACTTTTTACACAATATTAGAAAAGCATAAACAATTCAGTTCCTTCTGTGAATAAGTAAATAAACATTTTCCTGACTAAGATGGAATAAAAATATTTCTAACATGAAGAGTTGAGCCCTTTCTGGTCGACTTAACATGAACACAGTGTAGGGCTAATCTGTTGATTATCTTTTGGATTAACAGATTAATAGTTGAACAGTAAAAGGTGATGAATAGATTTTTTGTTTTTGCATAATTATAACAGGGTGAGGGTAAAACAATGCCACTTACATATCTAAAGACTTATTATTATTTTAAATGCAAAATGCATATTTTTGTACAGTTTTGATTAATCCTCTGAGTGTGTTCTTTCTGCAGTTTTTTTTTAACTAGCTACAGAATAAACGATTACTAAATTAATTGACTATTATTTCAATAACAAATGAATGGTTTCCTCCCTAAATACCAAAGTTTACAACAAATTATTGGCCTTGTATATGTAGCCTAAGGGGGAAAAGGCGATTGAGGAAAAGCTGAAATCAAATACTATTATTGGGATTAGGGCTACTTGATATCAGGAAAACATGCAATAAAATTGGTGAATTTAGTAATCTGACTTGTTGATATATAAGCAAATAACTAAAAATTGTTACTGTCTTCCTGCTTTGGTTTTACAGCAACCAGAAAACAAAACAGCCTTCATTATTTCCATTTCTACAATAAAGTTTCTTTGTCGCATGTTTTGATTCGGCACTGAAATAATTTATCAGAAATAAATCTCTGACAAATTCTATCGTTATTATGGTATTTAGCAAATAGAAACATTTTTTGTACTTCTAATTGACTTAAAACAAGAGAAGATTGGTCCAGTTTAACTTCAGATAGTGGGAAAAAAAGTATTTTTATTTGGCGTATGTACAAATTTTTAAGTATTTGTCTACAGAAAGAAAATACTTTTGTATAGCAACCCTGTTCCGACCTTTTACTTAAAGGTCAAGTCATGTTGCATCATCCCTGGACTCCATCCAGAGCTCACATTGGGCCATTTCAGGATAACAAACACACAACATGCAGCATATTAAATTTTAACACGTTTTTGACCTTTTTTGGAGGGTATTTCAGCCTCTAACCGTGTTCCTGCTGTAGGAATGACTGGCAGCCTGCGAGCTTCTTCCAGAAACCTGGACAGGAAGTTACACAGTGTCAATCCCCCAGTGGCATAAATAATTGATTAGCGAGGAGACGCTAGGAGCTTTTAGCTGACATAACAAGCCACTCTACATATTACATGCACTCAGACGCATCGTCTCAGATTACAGTGTGGAGCCCATCTGCTGAGTCAAGATCTGCAACGTCTTATTATGCTTTAATAACTACATTTTTATATCTCCCATCCTATTTTTTTCTTTTTACACCATTAATGACTAGGACAGAATTTTTTGAAAATAAAAATGAATAGTTTTTCCTCTCAGAAACAGCAGTACAGGTTTTCACCAGCTGGGGGCAGTGTTGACCCAGATACACAGACGAAGAAAAGCGTCACCTGGACACCGTCCACGCCTCCCGTTTGGCTTACAAACCTAATCCAGCCTGCATCTATTCACACAGGCTGCTGCATTAACTCAGCTCCATCCTCCATGCACAACGCGCCACCTCTCTGCTCGCGTGTACCGCCGCAGGGTCGCGCTCCGTCAACCAGCTCTGCGTTCATCCGGGCCGTTTCAGTGAACGGGTCTGAGCTCGTCATTGGCCTATAAAGCCACGGACACGCATCACGCCAGGTCGCACACGGGCGAACAGCGCGTCGGCCGCGCAGCACCTGAGGCGTCGCTGTCAGGACGCCTCAGCGTTTCACGAGTCGGCATTGGCCAATCAGATGGCGGCTGTGTGTCATGGTAACAGTTTCCAAGGAGACAGAGAGGGGAAAAACAACAAGGACGGGGAGACATGCAAACAGAGACACGACGGGATGGGCTTGGACAGAGTTCCTATGCAGGCTGGGAGACTATTTAAGTATTTTCCTGCATCCCTCCGTCCGTCCATCCATCCATCCGTCCGTCCGTCCGTCCATCCGTCCGTCCATCCATCCATCCATCTTGTCTGAGTGCCTGTTCACAAATTCATTCAACCACCAGTCAGTCAATCAATCCACCAATCCCTGTGAAGCCTATTCACTCATTCATCCACCCATTTGTCTACCTAGTTGGATTCATCCATCCAACTGCCCATCCACTTATACATCCATCCATCTGTTCATACGTCCATGTATTCATTCATCCGTCTCTTCATGTATTCATTCATCCAGGCATCTGTCTGTTCATACATTTATTCACCCGCCCATCCATCCATCCAACCGTTCATCATCCACCTATTCATCCATCCAACTGTTTGCCAACATATTCATTCATCCAACTGTCCGTCGGTTTGTCCATCCATCCGTTTGTCCATTTATTCATCCATGCGTCTGTTCATTTATTCATTCAGGTATCCAATTATTCATCCAGCCATCTGTCCGTTCATACATTCATTCATCCATCCAACTGTTTGTCCGTTTGTCAATTTATTCATCCATCCATCCATCCATCCATCCGTCTGTTTGTCCATCCATTCATTCATTATCTCATCCATCCAACCATTTGTCCATCCATCCATCCATTCATTATTTCATCCATTCATTTGTTCATCCATTCTTCCGTCCTTCCTTCGTTACAATCCGTTTTCCAGGCTCCACTTTCAAAGCTTGATCACCATAGCAACGCTTGGCTGCCATGAATGTTTTGTAAATGTTTGTTCATGTTTTATTTAAATAAAAAAACTTGTAAAAATTCTAGTTAAACTTTTAGTTCTGACATGAAAAAAAGTTGGACTCATGTTACAGTGCAGAAATTAAAACTGTGATGGGAAACAGATGATGGATATTATTCATAAAAATAAGTCCTATGATTTGTTTTCCCAGCACACCGACATAAGCAGTTCTTCTGGGTCAACTGTGACCTTTTGTCCTCTGGCTACATAAACATGTCGGCCTTGATGGGGAAGCAGGAAGCCGGGAGCACCTACATTACTCAACTGCTTTTTATGGTCAACAATACATTTCCTTTCCTCAGCCGGCTTTACACACCGTCACACTGCAGCACATTAAGCCCATAATAAGCACAAACACACCGAAGGCTACCTTGCATAATGCCTGCATCTGCTGATAATCATGAAAAACTTCAAACTTCAATGAGATAAAGTGATGCTTTTTAGATAAGCCAGGTTGTAATTTAACTCAGAGACGCTGTTACCTCCCTGTTTAAGTCATTAATTCATACTAGTGTGAAACAATGTCTCAGTCCACAATTTAAGGTTATATTTTTATCAATTAATACCTGCATGTTTATCCATTAAGGACTTTTAAACAACAAGGAAAACAGAAAGTGCTTTAATACGAATAAAAAACAAGTAATAACAGTTAATTTTGTTAAGAACCATTTTACTATTTTGGGGAGGGGAAGGATGTACAAATTTACACCAGTTAAAGTGTATAATACTGAAAAATAAACCCCTTTAAATCACAGTGAATGATCAATAATACCTTCATTTCACAAGAAATTAAATATTAAAGTAAATTCAGTTAAAAAAAAACAAAAAAAAAACTTGCAGCTTTCTAATTTAAAAAGTATCTGACCTAAAATAGAGCCTTGTGGAACTGTTTTACTGCAAAATGTCCAAGTGTTTGGTAAAACAATGTGGTGGGCTGAATCAAAAGCTAGGAGGTTAAAAGTAAAAAATTAAAAAATAATAAAATAAAATCATTCATGGATGCAAAAAGTTTAAAAAAACGTTAGTCAGGAGGCAGGAAATAAAGGTAGTCAGGATGAAAGGAAAGTAGCATTACTGGATGGTGGACGATATTGTTGAATGATGAGTAAATTGACAGACGAGTTATTCATCTTAATAAATTTTTGATTTATCATTTTCACAATAATTTCCAAATAAAAATCTTTAAAAATTCCTAAAACTGTCCATATTGTTGTGACTATTGGCTTTACTATTTTCTCCAGTGGGATTAATAGATAAACAAATTAGAAATAATTCAGTTACTGTGTGCAGAAAAATCACAATAGAAATGAGAAGGTTTATCAAGTTATCATAAATGAAAACTTGTTGATCAAACATCTGAACATGGAGCATTATGAGGTGGTGCTAAAGGGATATTTAAAGGGAAACAGGTGAATCTGCCCATGTATTTTTATGTAATACTGTGATGGACAAGGAACAACTTCCCACTCAGATGTGACTTCTTCTCAAGAAACTACTTGAATCTGAACATCTTCAACTTCTGCAGCAAATCAAGCCAAACCGAAAGACGTCGATTTCCGACACCGTTGTAACCATAACCAAAACCTAAACTACTCTGAGCTGACGTCAGAGTGGAGATCTCTGACTGGGAAAAAGAATAAACTAAAATAATAACCAGGTCAACTTTGAACAACATCTCCTATTTATTCATGGTCACCACATGCTCCATGATATAAGGTGTTTGGAATAATAGGGAGGGAAAAAAGCTGGAATGAACACACAATCATTTATGCAATGCGGTCTATTCAAATCAGGAGCTGCGTGTTTGGTTATAAATAGCTACACAAACGAATACAAGATGACAGTACAGAAATAGTTTATCGGTTAAAATTTGCATTTACTAATAAAATGCAGACATGGAAACAACAGAGAGGTTTTTTCAGGAAGAAATTATTAGTGCATGAACAGATGAAGGCTGATGTTTCACAAACTAAAATTTAAGAGCTACATCACAACAGAAACATACAAAAGATGATATAGACGCATGTATATATACAAGGTTTTTTAATAGGGAAGACTGGTGCTTGACAATAGTATTTAAAATCCACAAAACCTGTTGCTTCAGAGTTCATGTTGCACCAAATGCTGCTTTGAGAGAAGCGGTAGCTGTGGCTCTTTTTGGTTAGCTAGTTAGCTAGCAAGGGTATATTGGCAGCTAGCAGTAGCTAACAAGAATATATTAGCAGCTAGCGGTAGCTAACAAGGGTATATTAGCAGCTAAAGGTAGATAACAATGATATATTAGTAGCCAATGGAAGCCTCAACTACTTCAAGTCACAACTCAAACTTTTACTTTATAAAAAGGTCCAGTGAGAAAAATCCTATATAGAATATATGAGATTAAATGTTTTTAAGAGCTGTTATGAACGTATTTAAGGCCAGTTTACCTTTTCTTTAATAAATTTAGGACATTTTAAGAGTTTTAAGAACACGCAGACATACCGAGTGTGATCAGTTAGATGTATACTACACTCCATGTTTTTTAGACTGGATCATCTCCTTCCAAATTATGAACCACTTGCATTGATAAATGTATTAACTGGCAAAAAAAAATCCTTACAGTTTTGCTGCTCTGTCAAATTGGAATCAACAGGAAGACTTAAACCTGAAGGAAATGGTTTCTTTTCATGCATTTAAGGCCACTCTTACTCTTTTTTAATAATGCTATATTTTTGTCTTATTTTTATTTATTTATTTATTAAATCCCCTTAAAAATGGTTGAAAAAAATGTGAGAAGGTTGAAAGAGTATAAAACCTTTGCAAGGAGATATTAAAGTCAGTGTGACAGAAAGAGGAGAGGGTGGATCAGCGGAGGGACTTACCAGCAGTGGAGTTATGCAGGAGCAGGGAAGCCTGGCCTGGGAGGTGGCCCCTGGGTGGACAGTCCTTCCAGCAGAGGTCAGCTTCTGAAAGAGAGCCCAAAATATTAAACTCAACCAAGAAGATAGAAAAGTCTTTAAAAAAAACAGCAAGATCTAAAGTCGTTATATTTCTAAACACCAAAAAAAAAAAAACTTAGCAGATGCCTTTTCGCTTTTCACTTAAGTGCAGAAAAATCAAAACAAGGAAATATAACCAGGAAGTTCTGCATTAAGCAAGCAGGAGTGGTAAGTTTTACAGCCTGCATCATAGATACGGAGCTAATTAAGAGTTTCTAAGTCCTTACAGAGCAAACAGACTTTCAGAAGCACGTGGCACTTCCTATTGTGTAATACTTCCTCTCATTCACCTCAGGTTTTCTACAAGGCTCACTGCTTCCTGCTGTGAAACAGCAGCGACGCGCCGCACTCACTCAGCTGACGTTTACGTCCATCAACTCAAGAGGTAAAAAAAAAAAAGAGAGAAAAAAGTTCAAAGAGCCAAATCAGAAGATGTGAAAATATTCCCACAGAGCTCTCAGTTTTCAGACCCAACTTGTGCAGCTCTAATTGGGCACAAGGCTTTTTGCCAGCTCCATCCTCTGCCTGCACACAACCAGTCATGAAAAACATCTTTCTGGACCGAGGAGCTTCTCTCCCAGTGAGCAACTCTTAACCCAGCTGACAAGGCACAGCTGCCACACGAGGCGAGGCGACTCAGGAGTCAGTTATGCGTCGCAGCAAACCCCCACAGCCTGACTAAGCACACGAGGTCACAGAGGTTAAGCCTACAGTATGTGGGGCAGTTTGTTGGTGTTTCAACGGGATTTAAGACATTATATCAACAGCAGCCTGATCCTTAAGCTGGTTTCTGTGGCGATTCTTTAAGGGAAATGTAGATAAATTGACAAATTGATTTTTTTTCTCCAACATGGAAAAACACTTGAGAAAAAAAATGCAACAATTCCTAAGTTATTTACAGTAAATGAATAAATAAAAGGTAGTAGAGAGCAATTACTGTGAATAACTTGCATTAGGACTCTAGTTTGGCCGATTGAAAATATTTATTTAGCTAAAATTACAAAGCTTTTAACTTAATGAGATCTGTTTTTTAAAAGCAAAGCTGCTGGCTCATAAACACTAGGACTGCTGTCATTCATCACTGCTGCAGGAAAAACCAACAATGATGAGCTCATATACGTGTGTGTGTGTGTGTGTGTGTGTGTGTGTGTGTGTGTGTGTGTGTGTGTGTGTGTGTGTGTGTGTGTGTGTGTGATTCAGCTTTGTTCATAGCTCCCAGCTACAATTAAACCAGTCTAGAGCGCCGTTACCCAGCAGGGGGTCACAGTCTCAGAGATGAGCTACGAGTCTTATTAACAGTTTTGAAACCTAATGAAAGCTCTAAAGAAATCTGCTTAAATCACACGGGGGATGGGTTATGTGAGGAGTGTCATAAAAGATATTATTCACAATAAATCATTACTTTCAGCTGACCAATATTTGCCTGCATGTCTGGAGTATAAATAATACTTTATTTTCTAAATAAGGTAGAAACTGAGGACTGAAGGAGATCAGACCCTCAGTTTGTAGAAATAAAAAGGAGGTTTTTACTTTCTTACATCCGTTTGAACAAACATTTAGTTTCATTTCTCATTTAAAACGTTCAAATATGACTGCAGACCAGCATCAACATGTTTATGTAGAGCGGATTGTTATATTTTTGCACACTGAAAAGAAACTTTGTTTTTTTTTTTTTTTTACATATTTTTATGATAAAAATTGAGAAAATCTTTTGAAACATTAATTTTTCTGCAGCACAACAATGTTCTGTCCACACAAGCACTATATATTTAAACTTTAATCTGGCAGCGTTTGAACCTTTCCACAGCATTTTTAGAGAGAAAAATACCAGTGACTACAATATTTAAAACAATTTTCATCTCTCTGTTATCTGTTTGATAGACTTTGGGATTGCAAGTTTGTATCTCTGTATTTCGAATGGTTGGACTGGATTTCATTTAGGTGTCTTAGGGTAAATAAACATCTTTTAAAAACTCCACAGTTGTGCACCACTTTGTGTTTCTACATCATAAAATAACGTTTCAGTTGTTGTGTGAAAACGTTGAAAGAGTGAATATTTTTGCCTTCCTTAATGCACCAGCAAGGTTAATCAAACCAACAACAGAACAGACCAATCATTACATTAAGCTGCATAAAAAATGTATGCTCCTAAGATGAAAAGCAAAATAAAACCAAGACGAAGCCTGCAGCCTTTCTGTGAAGATAACACACACATGAACGTGTGAATGTGTCTAAAAACAGAAGTTTTATCTTGTGGGAGAGTTTTGGCACAAACTGCTTGGTTCAGCCTGTGGCTGCATGAAATTGGTAAATATTCTGATGCTGATATTTTCTTCTTTCCTCTCATTTGTCCCTTTTAGTCATTTGTGTCCACGGCAACCAGACATAATTTAGTTTTTTTTTTTAAATGCTGAATGTCACAAAAGGCTGCAAAACCTAGATTTTCATGTGATTAAGACAGTTATATTTGGTTCACACCGAAATAAAACCGACACAAAATATGAGACAAAATAAACAAGTTTGCACATGTTAAACTTTCCTACAATTATTGGCACAGGATGAAAACAATTTTCCCTTTTCTATCTCCATTATAAACATAAATGTGCTATTTAACTCAAAATGTTAACTAATATTGGATATTTCGACACACACATGCGCACACACACACAGTTTAACAAACTAAAAGAATGGAAATCTGGGGAAGAACCTCATATCGAATGTAAAGCAGGGTGGAGGATGTGTGATGCTGTGGGCCCTGAAGAATCTAGACAGAGTGTGTGTCGGTATAAAGAGCTGTCCAACTGGAAAAACATAGTTTTCTTAAAGTGATCTTGTAAGAAACAAAATATTAAAATATTTCCTGATGGATTTGTTTTCACTGCTTAATAATGACTCAAACTAAACGCTGGATTTTTCTTCATTTATTAAAAAAAGTGATTTTTTTTTTTTGCATTTAAAAAAGTCCTGTATGAAGCATGCTTGCACAGCGTGGACAGAAGAGCAAGAAAACCTCTCCTCAGATGTGAAGTGTGTGAGGTTTAACACCATGGCGGGTTGGTGCGGGGGCAGCTCATGCAGAAGCTGAATTTACACCATGCTGATCTACCATCTGCAGCAACACGCCTGCTTTGTGTCTGCTGACATGTGGGCGGCCACATGAGCAGGCCAGGTCTGGTTTAACATGCCAGAATAAAATCTTCATTAACGCTTTTCTTTTTTGGTTACAGTGGATTCAAGAACAGTGGGAACAAATCTGTGCGTCTGAGAGGAGAAACACCAACAAACCGAGACGCTGGAGGGATTTTTTTTTGTGTGCATTTGTTAAAGCTGTGAGTTTTGAGTAGGTCATGTTATTTATAGCTCTCTGTTTTTCCACAGTTGGTGTGAAGATGCTGCAGCAAACAGGAAAAGCTAAAGCATCCTGCTAAAAACCTTCTTCATATGCAGGGGAGACGCCGCTGCTCTTTATGAGGGCTTCAGATAAAGCTGACATCACAAGACGGAAGTGAGAGACTTGAGAGGAATGCTCGCCATCAGAAACTGGCACACAACACACACCGACTCACACACATCAGAGGCAAGAATCAGGAGCATTTCTCCAGGAAGCCAAGGGCTACAAACACAACCACAGCAGGAACCCCTGCAAAGCTCCAGACTGTATTTTCAGCTTATTTAACAGCAAAACACTCCGTTAATGAGCAATGCAGCAGGGGATTTGCAGTAGTTACAGATTGTAAAAATGACATCTCAAATGTTGGGAGAAGAGCAGAGAAATGGAGGAACAAGAAGCTGACTGCACGTCTATCACATATTATCTATGTAAATACTGTAGTCTGTCAAGGAATACAGGATGAGAGGAGACAGACTTTGACACCACGGTGATTTTACACTTTTTTAATCTCTCATTTTGCCAACCAGGTCCGACTTTAATTAAAAAATAGTTTTCTTTTCTCAAAAAGTGGCTTTTCAGAAACTGACCCTATTATTTCAACTGAACCTTGAGTGAGTTGTATGACGAAGCTTCAGGGCCACGCTGCGAGAATTTTGTTTAATTAAAAGAATAAAGTCACAATATTATCAGAATAAGGGCACAATTTTAACAGAACATCTCAAAATTGAGAAAAAAAAGCTTCTAGTTATCAACCTCTGTGTAGTTCTCTTTAAAATAAACTCAACGTTCTGCAAACGATAATTTGATAAGCATTTCCTTTTCTGTAAAGCCAAAACATGACTTCGTAAGATGCTCAACATTTCTCATTTTAATTTTACATTTTTAGTTCTCATAAAGTTATTAATTCTCTCAAAATGTAGACTTTATTTTTCTAATATTATAACTTAATTCTCATAAGTGCAAATATAAAAATCGTAGCCTGGCCCTAATATCCCATCGTAGAATTGACCTGAACAAGATGGCGGCTCTGTGTGCGTGACATCATTTGTAACTATGGAAACCAATGCAGTACATTGGCAAAAGAACAAAAATCCTCAATTTCCAGAAATTAAATCTTCTAAAACCAAAAATTCGATAAATCGATCCTGCTACAAACCTACTGCTTACTCAAATTTTCTAACTTTACAAGTAAAAACTTTAATGTTCATTATAAAATGATGAAATAGACCATCGCGTTTGTTAAAATGGAAACTTTGTGCTATTTTAAAATATTTTGTGACGTATCCATGTCTTTTCTGTCTTTCAATATACATAAAAATAAAATGGCGGTTTTGCGCAAATACATTTCCAACAGTAGACAGTCATCAAAAATTACAAGTGTTTTTTTCCCCTGGAAGATCAGGTAACATTTGTGGCTCTAAATGAATTTTATTTAGCTGAACTGAGGGTAAAATTGGCTGTTGTAAAGGTTGCAGACCAACACAAACCAGTGTATAATTGTGAAGTGGGAGGAAAAGGATGTGGCTCGCTTTTATATTCAGCCCTCCTGAGGTGATCCTTGGTAAAACCACTTTTAACAGGTTTTTGGCCTTTATTTAGCTCCATCCATCTTCCCATTAACAAACCAGCTATCCAGTTCCAGTTGAAGAAAAGTCTGCGTGGTTATTGCTGGATATTGATGACAACATCACAAATTTTCCAGAGTGATTTATTTATTTTCTCATCATTATAATGACCCTACACCACTTCTCAATGGAATTTAACAAATAATTTAATTTAGGGGTTAAAGATTAAAGCCAAACTTTTCAGACTTTTATGTTTTGGTAAAATGTAGAAAATTACTGACGTTTGGCCAAGTAAACACAGCTTACTGTTATTTATCAATACTAGGGATGTAGCAATTAATCAGCTTAATCGGTTTCAGAAATAATCATCGGTTTCAGAAATAATCATCAACTAATTTAGTAATCGATTAATCATTTAGAGAAAAGAAAAACAAACATACAGGGTAACAAATAAGCCAAAAATGAACAAAAAGATAAATTTTGCATTCAAGATAAAAAAAAAAACCTTTCTCCAAAACTTCTGAAATTGCAGTTTTAGCTTCACATGGTTCAGATTTACTAAAGGAATGCTGCAGTATTACAATTTAGACAATAAAATGTTTATTTACTTACTAAAAAAAATGAATTTTTTGTATCTTTTAATGTATCTCTAATATTGTATAAAAAGGGCTTATGTAGTTAAATGAAAACAAGCCATTTTTTATCCGATTAATCGTCAGAATAATCGACTACTAAAATAATTGTTAAATGCAGCCCTAATCAATGAACAGTGAACCCGTTTATTTGTGGATTAATCTAATCAAATAAGTTTCTATTATTATTATTACTAAGACTTCATCATCATACAGCTTTATTCTCATAAAAACTAAAAATAAAAACTTATCCTGACTCTTGCATTTGACCTGAATTCAAGATCCAAACAAATATAATCTTGTCAAACAAGTTCACTTTGAACTATGGAAACCCAATCAATGTACTGGTGGGGAAAAAAAAATCCATCAATTTATTGATTTATTGTCCAGCCCTAATTCAGGTACTAAAGAAAGAGCTTTGAAACACATCAGTGAGAGTAAAGCAAGAAGAAAAACCCAACTGCACAAACGTCCTGCTTTCTAATAACTCATTCATGTGTAGAAACATGAATTTGGCGGCCGGCTGTGCTTCCCTCACTAATGACTCAAGTATGTCATCATTTCACCTCCGACCCGCCGACAGACAAGAGCGAACATGCAGCTCCGATTCAACATGGAGAACCACATGAAATCGAGGAGGCAGCCATGTCTGAAGAAAACGATTCCCTCCAGCAGTTTATACAGCTCTAATTCACTGATCATCAAGATGAGGCGCGTCATTTACAAAAGGCACTTTTAATCCAACAACCTTTAAGCCTGTATTAAGCATTAAACCCAGAATTTTCTGTTAAAAATGTTTGTTTTTTAATGGTCTGATGTAATAATGTAATTGTTTTCATTCACTACAAATGGAAAATCATCATAATTAACAGAAGGCTTCCAAGTATGCATCTGTGTGTAATTATTAGTACTTCTAAAATAGAGGGCCACCGATAATTTGATGCTGATGTGTTAAAAGATTAAATATTTCCTTAGCAATTCCGGTTTCTCAGATAAAAAAACGTAATTTTTTTTATCTGATTAATCATCATGAAAATAGATTAATCGATTTCTAAAATAATAATTAATTGCAACCCTATTTTCAATGCTATTCTAATTGACTGAATCATTTGTTTATTTACATATTTTATTACGCCTCTCATGTTTATAGAGGCTTAGGTGATAACTGAACTTTTTATCCAATTAATCAAGACAATAAATTAATAGATTAACAGATTACTAAAATTATCATTAGCTTCCCTATTTTCAATACTATTCTAATTCATCATACGGGCCTGTAAGCTCATATCTAAAGGCACAAATTTCTAAATTATAGCATTGAACTAATTTAAATATCTTTGTGGAAAATCCTTCCTGAATGTTAACGACGCTGCAGCAGAGCTGAACAGGCCGGCGGATCAGTCAGAATGCTAATCCCAATAACTGCACCAGCAGCACAACCACAGATCAATCAGGCCGTTTTCTGTGAAGGCCAGAGGCAGCTGGACTCATCATCATCAACACAACAGTATGTATTTCAGCTGGATACTATGAGGTAATGCAAACATGTAAATCTTACGCTCCAAGCTGTGCTGGAGAGCCTGTGGTTGTTTCATTAGGCTTCCACGAGTTACACAAGCTCATGTTATTGTGTCAACCTACAACAGAGCAGAAAAACAATTCGAATGGAATAAGGAGCTTAAACCTCAAACAAGCTAAAAATAACCAAGCACACAAAACAAAACTGATATTCTGGGAAATCTGAACGTTTAGGAAAACATTCAGTAGAAAGTGAATAGAAACATGTTGAATGTGAAAC
Source organism: Micropoecilia bifurca (assembly GCA_903067075.1). Classification (NCBI taxonomy): domain Eukaryota; kingdom Metazoa; phylum Chordata; class Actinopteri; order Cyprinodontiformes; family Poeciliidae; genus Micropoecilia; species Micropoecilia bifurca. The sequence continues at coordinate 39,439 of CAEGAF010160489.1, forward strand.
AAAGGCTGTAGTAGCTGAGACGTTTCCAGTGTGTGTGTGTGTGTGTGTGTGTGTGTGTGTGTGTGTGTGTGTGTGTGTGTGTGTGTGTGTGTGTGTGTGTGTGAGTGTGTGAGTGTGTGCGTCCGCCTGCTGCTGGAAACGGTTTGCATATTACCAGCCGCTGCAGCAATCTTCATACCAGGGATAACTGCTGCAACCCAACCTGCACAACAAAGCTCAGTGGCACAGGGTGGCTTTAAAGACAGACTTCTGGGTCTGGTCCAAGTCAGCGAGGTCTGGACAGAGCTTCAGACTACGGCCTGGTTTTGTGGTTGCATTAGGTGAAACCATGGCAACAGTGGAAAGTAGGCATGGGCCGTTTTCAGGTAGAAACACCACCAGGCCTTAAAGACTTCAGACACGTCCTCTCATATGGTCTGTAGTGCTGTGAACGACACACCAGACAGACCTGAGTTTTCTCTGGTTGGATCAAGGATGGAGCAGTTGCTGTGCACTTAACACCTGATAGTCCAGTAGATTCGGTTTGATTTGGGACCAAAATCGCAAAATTTGTTACATTTTTAGCTACTGTGGTTCACTTTCACACTTCACTGTATTAAACAAACTAAATCTTTTTAAAAATATGTTCCCCTCCTGTACAGTGGTGGCGCTACATACAGAACAACTAAAGGAAACGATAGGAAAACCTACAAGGAAGAAAGGGCGCAACTTCCATCTTTAAGAAACGTAGACGAAAATGGTTGTAGGATTTAGGCAAAATACCAGATTTCATTTCTCCAGCTAGCGTTAATTTGTTTAGGTTCTTTTTACCCATAATGCCCTGCGCTATAGTCCTCTTCCTGCTTTTGGAGCAGTCTTTGGTCCACTTTGCATTCACATATCCATCAAACCGTGTCAGAGTTACGTCATCCAAAACAAGAAAGGATTTTAGGCGAACCAGAGTTCACCTTTTTGGTCCACGTCCGTTTAATTTTGCATCCTATCATTCCCAAACGAACTGGTCCTTTTAGGCAAACAAGCTAGAGTTGGATTAAAGCAAACTAAACGGTTGGTGGGAATAAACCCTCAGATGGCTATAAAGAGAGACGACTACACTTTTCTCTTACTTAAAGAGAAATTTATGTGATATTTCTGGCCCTTACACACACACTAAACAAGCAGCTCACGTCTGCACATCTGTTAAGCAGCAGCCTGCAGGCTAGTTACAGGAATAGCTGGAACCAGTCAATGTAAAATACATACTTAAAAAAGTGGGTACTTTCTTGTTTGCTCAAACTTTACTTGTTAGACCTGCAATAATCATTATATTGAAAAAGGAAAGAATAGAAAGCCTGTATTATCTCACTAATAGGTAAATTAGTAATTAAATTACTTTAGCCGAAGTAGGAAAAAAAAAACCTTTCATGCAATTGTAAATAACAAAACTGCAATAACTGTGGCAATATGATTAATATCCACAGATAACAGCAAAAATCATTCTAGGTTTCAGGAATTACAGCCGCTGCAGTTTTGCCATCTGTTTCCTCCTAAAGACATAATTCTCAGGATTATTATGTGAAAAACTTTCACTCACTGAATTTCTATGGCTGGTTTCATTTGTCCTTTGTTCTGTTTTGCTGCACAGCATAGGATAAATGTTTAATTTCCAAGAAAAGGGTCATGCCTAAGAGCGACTGCATGTCTGTACCTGCACATGACGGAGACTTCCAGCTTTGTGCCAGGTGAACAGATTACCGCTTCTGTCATTTCTCAATTGCTCTACAAAGAGACAGAAACAGATTGTTCTCCGAACAAACAAAAACTTACTTAACAGGAGGCTCACTTTCTTCCTTCTGACACTTTTTGGGCTGCAGTGGTAAATTAAAGAGGAGGTGGAAAGGATTTCTTGGAGAAGAAAGTAACCAACTCTGCCACTTTATTATGAGAGAGCATGCAACAAGTTTTACCATGTCCAACATCCTACAACCGGCGCACCAGTCAGGTACCGTCATGCCTCCCAGTCATTTGAAATAGTGCAAAGTAAAGAGAACGTCAGTGGCAAGACAAATAAACCAAAGCCATTCACATTCACAGCAGCAGAACATCAATAAAAAAAATATTAAAATTAAAAGATTCAGCTTAGACTGCTTGGCTACAGCGTGTCAAACTCGAGGCCCAAGGGCCAAATCTGGCCCGCCTTGGCTTTTTATGTGGCCCTCTAGATTATAGACCAAACACTAAATGTGCTTAAATATTATGTTATCAAATCAATGCCATTTTTATTTGTTTACTGCCAAATTATATCAATCAGTCCCTCCTGTTTCTTGAGAATTATCGTGGAAATTCACACAAAATTTATAAATTGCTGCACTTTGTTTTGGGAGTTTATTGCAAATTTTTTTTCAAATATTGTCAAAAACCTTCTTACTTGTACTAAACAGCTGCCTCAGCCTTATTGACTTCAGATTGTAGTCTATGCAGCGAGTAATAAAAAGTCACAATTACCATCATAAATAAGCACAAATGTTTCTAAATTTATATTAGAACACTTTGATTTTTATATTCAATATGTAGTTTTAAGAATTTATTGATATTTTAGCAGTTTTGTGAACTGGTTTTATCAATACATTTACCCAAGAATAAAGTCATACTAAAAGAAAACTGTCGTAATATGAGAACAACTTGTACACAATAAAGTCAAAACAATACAAAAATAAATACCAGGATAGAGTCGTAATATTAGAAGAATAAAGTAACAATTTTATGAGAACTCCAGAAAAAAAGATAAAATAAAGTAAAAAGACTAATGTTGAGCATCTTGGTGTAAGTTTTACATTTAAGGAAATACTTAATCATTCCACACATCCGTATCAAATTATTATCAGTAGCAGGATTTTGACACTATTGTGCAAGCAGCTGTTTATTTTGAAGAAAGAACGACACAGACTGATGTAATCATAACAGATCTTAACTTCCTCATGTTTTTAAGATGTTTAATCTGGTAAGACTATTTTATTCTGTGAATATTATGACCACATTCTAGTAATTAAACAAAACGTCTTTGTTGTACAACTTACAAAAAGGATAACATCAATAGAAAACGATTTTTTAAAAATATTTTCTGCCATTTGTAATTTCTTTTTTAGGAAATAACTCAGAAAATTGATTAAAATCTGGGAAAAACTTGAGAAATTTGACATGCTTAACAGTGACTTTAATCACTCCATTACTGAATAAATGAATGTAAATTAAACATTTTTCCCCAGAAAGTGTGGTGGGTAACAAAATATTCCAAAAGTTTAAAAGTTATTGTTTCAAAACCATCAAAAAGAAAATAGAAGTCAAAACTACTGGGTTATTCTGTAAACTGTAGCTGCCACAAATTTAAACTATATCTGCTGTGTGAGACATTTATAAAACTGTAGTGTCGGTGTGTTGACCAGCAGCCTGAGCTCCTTTTTAAACAGGTTTAATGTTTATGCTGCACTTTCACAATATGTGATGAGCAAATTTAGCTATCTTAGTGTTTCACTTCCACTTTCAGCAACAGCTATTGCAAAGGCTGGGCAGGAAGGAAACGACACGCAGCCGTTCTGTGACCAGGCTATGGATGTTTTGGCAATTTATGCAAAGCAAACCCCTAAAAAAAGTCTTGTAGAGACAGCAAAGCCGTTTTTAAAATAAGTAACAACGACTTTACTTCTCTGCATCTGAAATGCACAACCTGAAAGATACAAACAAAAGTAATGAGTTTTTCCCTTTCCGTCTTTAAACACATCAAAACAAACACAGAATTTTTTGGTGTATAGATACACAAATGCCAGGATGGAGTTCAACATTTTTAAGCTTTGTTTCTAGTTTTAATCAAAAACTACCATATAGTTTGCACTGTGTTTTTATTTTATGTTATAGGTTAAATCTGTCAAACTTTTAAAAGAAAATTAGAAACTTCATGTTTTGTTCTCCAGCTGAAACTTTAAAAACTGCTGGAATGAGGAAATAAAATGAAGTCATGAAGCAGCATATGGTTTTACTGAGAAACAAATAAAAATATCCCACAGACTCAAATAAGTCATCTTTAAATGCAGTGAAGACGCCAGGATACAGAAAGATATTTCCTAACTACAATAAAACTTCCTCCATTCAATTCAAAAATATGTTATTTATCCCAGAGGAGAATTAAATAAATCACTCTTATTATGCAAGCACAACTACATTTTGTTTGCACTTTTATGAACTTATTAGCCATAATAATGACAATTGTAAAGTCCTACAAATTTTAATAAAGTTATTTTAAATACCCAAAATAAAAACAATAAAAAACAGAAATAAAAACCACTTACAACCTAAATCATAAATATAATGTTTCTGTAAACAAAACTACCTTTAAAATCATAATCGAAATGGAAATTATCAAGGTAATTTAATTTGTTCTACAATTAACTCCTTAATTTAAAGTAGGACTTTGCTATTTTTCCCTTCTAGCTTCAACAATAAGGAATAGCGTTTCAGTCACTAGGTCAATGACTTAAAACATAAAAATATATCAAATAAAAACAACTTTATGCATCAGTGCTGTTCCCTCCAGACCTGTTAAAACAAAGACTAAGCAGCTCCACACATGGCCCAGCTGTCACTGTGTGCATTTCCTTTATTGATGCATCATCTGCAGCCTGAAAGGTTTTCTTCCAGTCTAAACCTGGGTAAATACTGTAACGTAAAGGCCAAACCGCCTGCAGCCGCGCTGTAATCACACGTTACGGGTCAAGCGTGTAACGTTCAAAGACTCGGTCCAAATAAAGGAAAAATCAGCAGCGGAGCCGAGAAACCCGCTGCTCTGAAAAGAGGAAGTTAACGGTACATGTACAGGATGCGGCGAGTTCATGGTAACATTTTCTACTGTTTTAATCCGCCATAAGGCAGAGGGGTTTATTATACAGCCGCTCACGTTTTCCTGGCTCATTCATTCATCGACAAGAGGAGCAGGATGTAACAGGAAAACGAGCTTTGCTCACTGGCAACTGGTGGAAGGTGGAGGCGGATAGTTGAGAAGCAGGAAAGAAAAGCAGAAAAGTAGCGAATGTGCTGATCGCATCTGTTAGTTTAGCGTTGTTTGTTTAATTTACCTTGATGCTCGCTGAGAAACACGGGAGTCGCCGTCTGGATACCACGCTGGAAGCAGCGGCTCAAAGGAGAAGAGGAGCTATTTGCTGCTGCTGCGGATGTTTCCGGGTTTCTTGCTCGGCGTCATTGTGGTCAGGGAGGAGAGTCCGGTTAGCCCCGCCCCCTCCTGTATGGCAAGCCAGCGTAACATATTATACTTTTACACAAGCTCTTCAAATGAGGCAGTGGGTCCCAAACCTTTTCTCCTGCGCCTCCCCCAGTGGTTTCTAAACATTTTCTGCCCCCCCCCTTTTTTTGGGAGCAAAATTGATGTACGTAGCTGAACATAAACAACAACATCGGTAGCCTACAGGCTACTTGTTAAGCTTAAGGTGCTGTATTGATATTAGCTCGTCATCTTTTAGCTACTTTACCTGCATCCAGCAGCTTTACTCAACTCAGTCGATTAGTTTGGGGGAAAAACTGTGAAATGTTCTTTGTGTTTTGCTGCCATGACTCTAACACACCTGCATAGCTCAGCACAGGTCTTCTTCTTCTTCTTCTAGTCGATTTTTAATGGCGGTTGGCAAGAAACATTAGGTAAGCACTACCGCCACCAACTGGTAAGGAGTGTGGACCATATGACAAAAAATAAATAAATAAAAAAACTCAGCACAGGTCTAAACCCAGCGCCAGTGTCTTAGCGCTCATGTTGCGTTTAAAGGTGGCTCAGAAAAACAAGTTACCACATTTTAACAACGGATTAAACTGTTAACTAATGATAAAAGTGGCAGAGGTCACAGATATGGGAGGCCTGGAAGCCCCTCCTGTATCAAATTGACAGAGGAATAACAGAGAGTTGGTCATTCTAAGGTAAAAACCCAGCACATACAGTGTTCATGTTTTTTTTTTCATCCAGACGGCTTCCTGCGTCCCCCTTGCAATGGCACGGTGGCCCACCTAGGGTGCGCACCCCACAGTTTGGGAACCTCTGAAATAAGGCATTTTCAAACTCAAGGCCCGGGGACCAAATCCAGCCCGCCGCAGATTTTATGTGGCCCTCTTGACTCCAGTGGATCAAATAACCTTCAGAAAAATTGTTGTTGACTTAAAAATTATTTTGTCAATCAAATCAATCAATCAAATCAAAGGCTGATTGATGTGATTGCAGAATCTCCAGTTTTAGAGATTCTGCAATCGTGTTTTTTTTACGTAAAAGCTTTAGATCTTCACACTTTTTCATAGTAATGCATAAATGTGACTATTACAATTTTTTCATTAGAAAATGGACACAAACATTGAATTTATGAGATACTTGTAATTAAAAGCATTCCTTCCTTGTCCAACTCTGCTGCCATTATTGGTATCAAAAAGTCACTTTTATAAATGTAGCTAAATTTCTTGCAAATATTTCTAAATTAGCATTACAAACTCAGTGATTTTAAAAGCAGAAAATATTAATATTAATATTGTAATAGTTTGTTAATGGGTTTTATCAATCCATTACGGAACAACCAGCCCTTTCAGAAATTATGGTCTTAATATTACCCAAAATAAAAATGACTTTAACTCCCCTATGAGATATAAATGAATATTTTTCTAACATCAAACATCCAACTAATGGCCTTATGTTCTCCTTTGGGATTTTCTGCTGCAGAGTAAAATAATAAGCGATGCTATGTAAGCATGTCCTGAAGCCCCCACCATCATACTACCACCATCATGTTTTACTGTCTGTAGGATTCTCGTTTTCCGGCAAATTTCTGAAAATCACAAAAGTGCATTAGTGATTAATGAGAGTTTGCAATAATATTTTAACACCAAAGTTGGTTTAAAACTTGCATTTTGCGTTTACTCTGGTAATCTTTGTCTAATATTAAAGTTTGCTTCATGATCTAAAATGCATAAGTTGGGCAAAACTGCAAAAACAGAAGAATTTGGTGTAAAAACGTATTTACAAAACTATTATTTTTAATGGCCAGTGGTACTTTTGGTGTGATTTCTTATCTGAAGCTAAAAAACCAAGACACATTATTACAAAAAGTGGCAATTTCTGAGAGGAATAAATGTGCCTAATATTTAGGAAATGGTGATTGTGGATTAAAATGTCTGATTAAAAAGCAATCAGCACCAGAATTGTGGATTGATTAATTGTCATAATGGCTTGCCAAAGCAGCCAGAGGAGAGACTCTTCATTTGTTCCCTCCATAGGATTATTGCAGAACTGAGCTATAATTAAATCTGCTTTGATCAGGACTTCTATATCTTAAGAGCAGCTAAAATAACACCCTCCCTGAAACAGATATTAAAGGGCTGTTCGCTCTGCCTAAATGCCCTTGAGCAAGAAGCTAATGTGGCTCCAGCTCCTTTTAATCTTTTTCAGCTTTTTATGCATTTAAAGTTTAAACTAGATCAGTGTACATTTTCTCAAAATATTTTCACCTCTTATTTCTAGCACAACATTGTATTGAGTGAAAAAGTGGAAACTATTGATCAAATAAAGACCTTCATCTGTTGATCAGGACCATACGGGAAGATTACAGGAAGACCTGGTGTCTTAGAGGTGGAATATTAATTTATTTGTTTATTTTTGGTAAGGGTAGCATTATTAGACAATATCAAGAAATGTATTATATTATTTAAACTTTTAAACACAGAATTGGACCAAATTGTTTGAATTTTGATGGTTATTTTTCCTTTAAAATCACTAAAAATGTTAATATTTCAATTAAAAATATATATACATTGAGACATGCTGTGTAATTAATGTATCAATTATCATTTATTGTGATACAATTATTATCATGATAAGAATTTCGATTTATTGATGTCGCAATAAATTCCAATTAATTATAATTTAAAATAAGATTGAGCATGTTACCTTACGTAGTGTTTACCAAGATATTGCAAGAAATAAAAAATAACTCGTTTATTTTTAAACACTTTAAAAATTCAGGATTGTTTAGACATTTTTATGTAAAATTTTGTATCAAACGTTTTTGTTACAGTTCATGTTTAACGTTTTATTGAAATACTACCGACTTCGTGACAGTTTGTGCTAAAATAAACATTCAGGCTAATTTAAAAACTTTTATTTTTAAACACTCAACAGTTTAATTATGTTGATGTGCATATATTTAATCATCTTTCATTAAGTCATAATCTTTCATTTCATCCACAGTTAATTTTTTCTCACACCTGACAAAGGGAGAAATATAAAAATATGTTAATATCTAATCCAAGAGTGTAACAAAGAGCAGCTGTATCTGATTATATGTTTAAATAAGTGTATTTTTACTCAACATTATGTTTGCTTCCAAACCTATGAAGAAACACCAATAAAAATGAGACAAAAAGATTCAATTTTGTTGTAATATTAATCACTTAATTAGTTAATGCACCTATACTTTAATGTAAAAAAAATCACTTTATGCTTTTGTTAACATCACTTCTTTAATCCTATTAAAAATGTTTAATATTATTGCTTTTAGTATCCATTGAATTGTTTAAGGTTAATATTAAACAATAAAAACATCTTAAATTCTATATGACCAAAGTAATTTTGATGAACATTTTGAGTAATTCTTAAAATAAAACAAAGCTATATGAATAAACTATAGCTTTATGTTATGAGGAACAGTTGATACTTATACAATATTTCATATTTATTTAATTATCTAGTCAAACTAAATGGTTTATGTGTCAGAAGATTTTGAGGATCGATAAATTTACGTCTTGGCTTCTTGTGGTGAAATGATAAAGTTAAAACTTTAAGTCATTATGGTACAGTGTTTTCATCACTGTACCATAATCATAATTTCCCATTCTGTATCTAACTGCTGCTTTTCCTCACTAACAGAGACACTAAAGTAATTATTTATTTAATTCTTTTAGTACTAAACAGGGTTTTTCTAAGGATTCAATAGTTTTTTTTCTCCCTGGTTTTCTCACTGTGTCTCTCGCTCCTCCACAGCTGAAAACTAATCAGGCCTGATTAAGCTGCACACCTGTCTCCACTTCAGGCTCATCTGGTTTATAAAGAGGGACTGAATTTGCCTGGTTGACCCATTTTACAGAAGACGCTGGGAGAAAGCGTGAGTTCTCTCCGTGTTGTGATTATTGTTTTGTAGCTTGATCTGCAGCCATGGTGCAAGAAAAGGCTCACGTCAACGTCGTCATCATCGGCCATGTTGACAGCGGTAAGTCCACTACCACTGGACACCTGGTCTACAAGTGTGGCGGCGTGGACCAGCGGAAGCTGGAGAAGCTTGAGAAAGCCGCAGCTCAGGTGAGACTTAACCTTTAGGTTTATATTTTTGAGGGAATGTTAAACAATACAAATACCTGTGACAACATATCAGGGCTATTGTAGATAAAAACTGAGCAAATTTCTCCCAAAATTGTGCAAGTTTGAGATCTCTGCTTGATCTTAAAGTGTAAAACCTCACATTTTCTAGAAAATTAAGCAATTTATGAGCTTTAATGGTCAAAATTTCAACTTGTGAAGCTCAGAAATTTCCAAGTGGTAGAAAATTTCTGTGTTTGCAAACTTGTGACTTAAAATTTCTGAGTATTTATCTAGAAAATTTGAGCTTGAAAAGTTGGACACTTGTAAAACTCAAATTTTCTAGGAAAACTTTGGAAAATCGAGGTTTTAAAATTTGACTTCTGGCACTAAAATTTCCAAGTTGACTTGCTAGGGTTTTTCCCCCCCAAGCAAATTTGACTTTTCAAATTTGCAAGATTTTTTTTTCTAGAAAATGGGTTTCAGGAGTTAATCTCAGACTTTCAAAGCTCAGATTTTCTTGAAAAGTCAAACATTTTCTTTAGGAAACGCACAAATCCAGATCTCAAATGGTTTAGAACCTTTAAATGAGTGTCACAGGTAGAAAATCTTCAAAACTCAAATTTCCAAGGTATTTTTTGAGGAAATTTCCTCTACCTTGACCCCAGTACGTCAATACTTGCGTTTCTTTCCAGATGGGGAAAAGTTCCTTCAAGTTCGCCTGGGTGCTGGACAAGCTGAGGGCTGAGCGTGAGCGAGGCATCACCATCGACATCTCTCTGCTGAAGTTCAACACCCAGAAATACAGCATGACCATCATTGACGCACCTGGACACAGAGACTTCATCAAAAACATGATCACCGGCACATCCCAGGTAACGACACCAGAATAAACGGCCTGTTCCTCTTGACTGCGGCGTTTGAGTGACTCTCGTCTTCCAGGCCGATGTCGCCCTGCTGGTCGTCTCCGCGGCCAAAGGGGAATTTGAAGCGGGAGTTTCCCGGAGCGGCCAGACCAGAGAACATGCCTTACTGGCTTACACTCTGGGCGTCAAGCAGATCATAGTCTGCGTGAACAAGATGGACCTGACCGAGCCGCCGTACAGCCAGAAACGCTACGACGAAGTGGTCCGAGGAGTGAAGGTCTTCCTCAAGAAGATCGGCTACGACACGAAGGCCGTGCCGTTTGTTCCGATCTCCGGCTGGATGGGCGAAAACATGATCTCACCAACACAAAAGGTGAACTTTTTCAGGAGCTTAAAGTGGGCAGATGATGCAACGAAGTGCGTTTAATATGATTCGAGCGTAGATGCCGTGGTACCAAGGCTGGAAGGTCCGACTGAGGGAAGGAGCTGAAACCGGAAAGACTCTTCTAGAAGTTCTGGACTCGATCAAACCTCCAGTGCGAACGATCAACAAACCACTACGGCTCCCCCTGCAGGACGTCTACAAAATCGGAGGTATGTTGGTGCAGCGCTACGGGATTCTGCTACACTTGAATATTCAGTCTGGGCTTACTTCCGGTTTGGCAAGCGGAAGCTGTGCTAGACTTGAATATTCAGTCTGGGCTTACTTCCGGTTTGGCAAGCGGAAGCTGTGCTAGACTTGAATATTTAGTCTGGGCTTACTTCCGGTTTGGCAAGCGGAAGCTGTGCTAGATTTGAATATTTAGTCTGGGCTTACTTCCGGTTTGGCAACCGGAAGTTGTGCTAGATTTGAATATTGAGTCTAGGATTACTTCTGGTTTGGCAAGCGGAAGTTGTGAACGATGAAGTAGATTTTCTGCGCTGTTTTAGAGTTGTCTTATCAGAGGATGTTGACAGTCGTTCGTGTTGGCCACTCGTCCAAATATTGAAGCATCATTAACGGCTGTCTTCGTTTCTGATTTCTCTTGTAGTGGATACAAATAACTACAGGCAATGTCCTGTAAGCTTCATAGTCCTGAACCAGCCAATCGCTAACATCTACTTAGTTTACTGCTTTGAAGCTGACCAGAAATTGCCTGCTCTTTAAACAATCCTCCACTGAAGAGATGTACCAATCTAAACAAGATGTTTGGTTCAATATTAAGATATTGCAATTTGACGATCACGTTTTTAACAGTAATTGAGAAACTAAAATGCTTCAAGACGGATTATGAAACGAGTATTTTCACACTATTGAGCTGATGCTCTTACCAACTTGATTTATTTTGGTTAAATTCTCCAGAGTTTAGAGTTGCATAGGAAGGCAATAACAAAACCAAGATGTCAACTTTAAGTTTAAGATGACGGTTTTGGTTTCTCTAGGTGTTGGGACAGTTCCAGTAGGAAAGATTGAAACTGGAGTCCTTAAACCAGGCATGACCTTGATGTTCTCCCCTGCCAAGCTCACTGCAGAAGTGAAATCCATAGAAATGCACCACCAGGGTCTGGATACGGCTCTGCCAGGGCATAATGTTGGCTTCAACATCAAGAATGTCTCTGTAAAGAACCTGCGACGTGGAGACGTGGCCGGCAACGCCCAGCATGACCCTCCTTCTGACGTCCGCAGCTTCGAAGCTCAGGTTTGTTACCTAGAAAGTTGAATAAATCATTTTTAGCCTCGTACTCAAATCAACATGTTTCTCTTTTAGGTAATCATCCTGAATCATCCAGGGAAGATAAAATCTGGCTACTCTCCTGTCCTGGACTGCCACACCACTCATGTCACCTGCCAATTTGCCGAGCTGAAGGAGAAACTCGACCGCCGAACGGGGAAGAAACTGGCGGACAACCCACAGCTGCTGCAGTCTGGAGATGCAGCTACAGTCAAACTGGTTCCCATTAAGCCAATGTGTGTGGAGAGCTTCTTCACCTACCCTCCTTTAGGTAAAGCTAAGGTTGCACCAATGTCAACTTGTTGTACTTCCTGTCCTCACAATGTTCTGTCTGCAGGTCGCTTCGCAGCAAGAGACCTGAAGCAGACTGTTGCAGTCGGCGTGATAAAGTCTGTGGAGAAGGAGCAAGGCTCAAAAGCTTCCCAGAAAACACAAGCGTCTAAATGAGCTGGTTTTAGCTTACATGTGTAAGCTACAAAATGGCATTTTTATTTGGAGAAAGTTGACATTTGTGTTGCAACAAATGGTGTTTATAGTTTCTTTAAGGTGTATGACATTCCTGGGTTAATTGATTCCAGAGTTATAGAATTGCTTAATTTCCTTAAGTGTATTGGCAACCAAGTTTTGGGAAAAGTTGGACTGAATCTTAAGTAAAAAGAATATTTGAGTTCAACAAAGTCTATTCTTTCACGATGCCAACATTTTTTAGTGCAGAAATGAAAACTGGTCAAGCTAAGTAACTCTTTGTAACCGGTTTAGACTGGTGTGTTAAAACTCTGAAGCTCTGTCCCTGACTTGAAAAAAATGACTAAACGTGCATTTCAAACAACCTGTAATCTCAAAGTCTGAGTCTGAATGAATCTACTTGGTGTATCAAAAGATTAGTCTGTGCAGCAACTAAAATTCAGTTTCTGGGGAAATGTATCAAATGCAACCTACAAATGTATCTACTTGAACTTTAAAACCATTTGCCAAACTAATCTACATTGATTCCAGACTTGTCCAGTGTTGCATCTGGATGAATTACATTAGTCTTGGAAAATGGGGCAATAATTTACAATCTCTTGAAATTGGAATGCATAAAGGTTTAATGGCAAACTTCAGCTTTAGAAGGTTCAAGTTTAACCTCAGTTGTAGATTTTAAGAGGCTACACTTGGAAATTTGTAGAATTTACTAAACGGGAACATCTGAAAACTAAACTGGAGCTGAAAGATTTGACAATTCAACATGGCTGTGTGACTGCTGCAGTTGGAAATGACCAAGATTTTGATAAGAGATACACATGGAGGAAAAAAGTATCCATTTGTATATTTGAAAGAACTTAAGTTTAACTTTTAATAAAGTTCAAATTCCAACATTCTGGATGTTTGAAAGCAAAACATGAGGGAAAGTTTTGAATACAAATTTGTGAAATATGCCAAACTGAAGTTTTATTCTGCATGCTGAACAAAATTGAGATCCAAAGAAACCAAGGTAGCAACTCACCTACCTTGTTTGTACAGTAAAAATTCATTTTAAAGCCGTTTCTAGAGGTCAAAAGGTCAACCAGCCTCCCCCACATTAAGAAAACCAATCAAATCTTACATTTGCAGAATAAACTAAGCACATTTAATATGTCTGGAAACACAGCATAGTTGAGACCATATTTCATCTGGTTTTGTAAATGCAGACTGGTTGACCTTTGACTTCTGGAAAAATTGGTCTTAAATGTTTCACACCAATTTTGTTAAATTTGAAGAAAGTGGGGGACAAGACTTCACTCTTGTTCTGGTCACAGAAAAACAGAAGTAAATACCATTGGTATTCCAGACTTTGCATTTCACAAACCAGTAGGTTCCCTAATCCTTAACGTCTCTCCAGGCCGTGTGTTGAAATGCAACTGGAATATTTTCCTCTCCAACATGTAATCCAGTAATAAGTTTCCCTTGGAGTTGATTCAAACCACAACAAATAACAAAAAAAAGCCTGACTCATTGTTTCGGTACAGCACTTTTAATGATACAATGGGTTGATGGGTTTGTTCCTTAACATGGGAAGAACTGTAAGTCAGTGAGGACTGGGTAAAAATACATAGTCTCCACAACCTTCATCTAAAAGACATTTCTGGTTCACAGGCAACCTGGAAATGTTCTCCAGTAACAAGGAATGATTTCAAACTTAAAAAAACTGAACAAAATTCAAGCTCATGAGGTTTTACAAGACACTGAAATGTGAACACAGGTTTTGAAGCTTCTAGCCTGTGAAAAAAACATTATTGCTAAGATGTCCTGTTGAGATTCCCATACATGTGGTCGATAGTGGCTTAAAACAGGATATACCGCATCTTTTTTCTGTGTAGTCCTGCTAGGTTTTTATAGTGGCTCTTCAAACCCTGAGGCGAGTGTCTGAACGCTGCACTCCACTCGTTTCCAGTCGTCGTTTCGCCAAGGAAAAGCTGAGATGGCGTCGGGTTTTCAACACACAGAGCATACGTACGGGTGGACAGTGTAACAAGGAGTAAAATTAGTGACCTACAATGAACCACAGGCTTTTGAATGTTTTTTTTTTAATCCACCACACAGTAGCAGCAGGTTTCTGTACGGTAAAACAACCATAATACGTGTAACACACAAAAAAGCAAGCAAGAACAAGGAGTACGCTTGATGAGAATACTGTCCCCCCCGTTTCGGGGGAGGATCGGCGGGAGACTCCTGCCTCTTCAGTCAACTATGGTGGTAAACAGGGATGCAAGACAAATAATGACATGACCTATTTCACATTCAATTTCATATCTATCCCCCCCGCCCCACTCTGCCAACCCCACAGAAATATAAGCCGATAATTACTCGAGGGCCGGTGAAAGTAATACAGATAAAAGTCACGCTCTACCAACCTGGGACAGGCAGAGAGCAGGTACATGTTTTGTACAATAAAACATGTATGTACACTCACACACAAATATATATATTTACATACATATATACACAGGAACAGCATAAACATAGACTTCTAGGTAAGTGCTAGGGTTTTGTTTTGAGTGGCTCTGTCTCAGCCATGCTATAAGGGTTAAGATAATACTGGTAGAGGAGGAATACACACATTCTTTGTACAGCGTGGATGAGCCTTCTTGGTTTTCTTCATTACTTTGTTTTCTTCAGGACACCTGCCGTGTGACCAGGGGTTTTACTGTGTGATAAGGTATTTATTTACATTAAATCCCACTTTAGGGAGAGACGTAGTGCAAGTCTGGCTGTCAGTCACTCAGGATGTGCACAAAAGACATGGGGAACACGCCTTTTCTGTCCGGATCTCCTTCGATGTGTCCGATCTGGGAAGAGAAGCAGAAGACGAAGGATGACTTCTCAAAAAGTTGTGAGGAAATCCAACCAGAGCCGTGGATGTTTCTGCCAGAACTCACCCACCACTCCTGGTCCTCTTCTCCTGTAACTATGATCACCTCTCCTTCAACGAACGTCAGCTCGTCGTCGTTGTCCGCCTGACAGTCGTAGATTGTCTTCACCCGCCGGGTTTTATTCTTACCCTGGACGCACAAAAAGGAAAGCTAAAATAACTACTGCAAAACATCTTTTAGGGTGTCTTTAAATCAAGATGGGCATATACTGACCACGCTCCAAACTCAGCATTTACACTCACACATGAAAATGGCCTCAATCAGATGCACAATTATACAACTTTACATCTTTGAAAAGCAGAAGTAGGGCCTCCTGCACAACCAACAAGAATGTAGGAAGTGATTTCTGCATCATAAATCAACAACAAAACACTTGTATTTTACAGCAGCCATTGTACAAAGGTAAAACTAGCAAAAACCAATCAATCAATTAATCGCACAATAAATTAAAACAACCTCAATAATTTCCATTTGCATGATTTATTGTTTTCCTCTTTTCTCTCCCTTTTCCTACTAAAAACTGGATGCAAATGTTTTCAGTCTGGTGTTTTGCTCTCTTTGGTGCTTTGCTTTTAAATGGTCATTTGGTTTGCAGAGACTTCAGTATATTTGTTATTTCTGTTTTGTTTATTTATTTTAGATATTTATGTCTTCAGTTCCAGAGTTAAATGTTTGTTAGAATTTAAAGTAATGCCACAGCCATTGTACATGACTACTTGAAAATGGGCTCACAACAATAATATTATCGGTTATCGCAATAATTTCTACAATTTATTGTCCAGTAAAATTTGCCATCATGACAATGAGTAGCTGCTTTTAATAAAATAATTCTCTTAAATTAATAAAAACAGAAACATTTTTTATCCAAAAGCTAAAACGTGTTCATACTGTATTGATCTTCCTTGGCAGCGGCACCGGAGTCTCGGCGGATCCCGGCGGCGTCCCGTTAGTGTCCTCTGCGGTTTGCTGTGATGGAGTCGCTATGTTCGCCACCTGCTGGTTGGGCGACGGCGAGTCTTGCTGCTGCGGCTGCGTCTGAGGCGGAGGCGGCGGCGGCTGCGTTTGCGGCCTCTGCGTTGTCGAGTCCCCAGCAGGGGGCCGGGGAGCGGACTCGGACGTCCCCGGTTTGGGATGCAGGTCCGCCAGGTGCGGCTTGGGGGGAAGGTCTTTGAGCTGAGGTTTGGGCGGCAGGTCGCCCAGCTGGGGCTTAGGGGGAAGGTCGGAGAGCTGCGGCTTCGGAGGAAGTTCTCCCGGCTTCGGGGGAAGATCGGAAACCTGTGGTTTGGGCGGCAGGTCGCCCAGCTGCGGCCTGTCAGCCAGGGGCGCCTTGTGTGCGGTTTCGGTTGGCGGCGGAGATTTTTGGAAGACCTCTGGAGGAAGGCTGGGCTTGTCCACAGACGGATGGTGGATGGTGTCGATCTTTCTCAACGCCACTGGAGGGAAAACCACAAAGAAAAACGATAAACTAGGAAAATAATGTCAGGGAATGTCGGACATGTTGGTTTTAAAATACAAAATACTGGAATTTAACATGAATATAGAGAAGGAAGGAAGGAAGGAGGGGAGGATGGAAGAAAGGAAGGAAGAAAGGTAGGAAGGAGTAAAAGGAGAAAGAAAGGAAGGAAAGAAGGAAGGACAGAAAAAAGGAAGAAAGGAAGTAGAGAAGAAAATAAGGAAAAGATTTAGAAAATAAAAATAGAAAACAGGAAGGAAGGACAGAAAAACCGAAGGAAGGAAGGAAGAAAGGAAGGAAGAAAGGAAGGAAGGAAGGAAGGAAGGAAGGAAGGAAGGAAAGAACCAGGGAACAAAGAAAGGAAAGAACCAGGGAACAAAGAAAGGAAGAAAGAATGAAGGAAGGACAGAAAAAAATGAAGGAAGGAAGTAGAGAAGGAAGGAAAAGAAGCAGAAAAGAAAACTGGAACAAAGTAGAGAATGAAGGAAGAATCAAGAAAATGAAGGGAGAAAAGGAAAGAACCACGGGAGGAAAAAAAGAATGGTTCTACAGAAAAGACTCAAGGGGCTGAATGAAAATTACTGGTAATGAAGGAAGTAGAGAAGAAAGGAGAAGAGGTAGACAAGAAAACCGGGAGGATGGAAGGAAAGAAGAACCGAAAAATTAAAGGAAACAAACAACAATTACAGAAAATGGGCACAACAAAAGGAAACAAAAGACTTAGGGAACAAGGAAGGAAGCAAACAGAATAAGGGAGGTAGGACACAAAGATAAAAGGAAACAGGGAAAAGCTCAGACAAATATTTCCCTTATTCCTTCAGGGACATGAGGAAGGGAGCCAGGAAGGAAAGACAATAAATGAAGTAAGGGAACAAGGATAAAAGGAAAGAATGAAGATGTGAAGGAAGGAAGGCAACAGGGAAGGAAACAGGATTTTTCCTGTCTGAACCCTGAATGGAGCAATAAAGGTCGCACCTTTCTGAGGTAGTTTGGGAAGAACCCTTGGACCAAGTGTCGACTTCGTGTTGCTTGAAGTAGTGCTGAAGAAATGTTACATTTCAGACAAACTTAAGAAACTCTTCTTGTTTTCACATAGAAAACCTTTAATGATTAAAAAGCGACTACAGACGTGAGTCTGTTTCTGCGTTACCTTTGCTGCTGAGGAATGCCTTCAAACTTGTTGGACACGGGGGACATCTTACTGACCGGTGGAGGGGTGGAGTCACTTCCTGAAATATTAACATTGGCCACAACAACAGAGGAAAAACTGAGCGCCACATCAGAGCTGAGCCGGAGGAATTAATTAATTTGGTATAAATGTGGAAACAAATCAACATGCTGTGATGGTTAAAGAAAACAATGAGGGGAGGGCGTCTTCTGGCTGAGCTCTCCATGATGAGTGTGTCTGCTGCTATTTACTCTGTGGACGGGTGGAGTGTGTGTGACAGGATGGAGGAAAACAGTCGGAGATTAATAATTACAAGCCCAACAATATAAAAAGAAAACTTCTTATGGGTTTGAACGTAAACTAAACAGATTTTGCGAATTAAATACTTGCAAGTAGCTTTCTATGCTAGCAGTAAAGTTGAGCTTTACTGCTAGCATAGAAAGTATAGATGGATGGATGGATGGATGGATGGACCAAAGGACCAATGTATAAACCATTGGATGGATGGATGGATGGATGGATGGACCAAAGCACCAATGTATAAACCATTGGATGGATGGATGGATGGATGGATGGATGGATGGATGGATGGATGGATGGATGGATGGATGGATGGATGGATGGACCAAAGCACCAATGTATAAACCATTGGATGGATGGATGGATGGATGGATGGATGGATGGATGGATGAAAGCACCAATGAATGAATGGGTGAACCAATGGATGGATGGATGGATGCATTCAGAGAACGTCTCGTCTACGTCTTCATCCTGTATAGAAACTCTGACTTCCCAACAGGAAGAGGCTAACAAACCGTTTAAATATGGTTGAAGCTTCACCAACAGGAAACCCTTTAGAGGTCTGATGGAGAAAAGGACTTTGTGTTTCTAATACAGGCTCCTAATCTCAAACAGCAGCTCTTTATTTCCATCTGATATCTGGAGCGGAGACCCCGAGTCGAGCCGGCTAGCTGCTGATTCTCGTGTGCTTTGCGGTCTCACCCCCGGTTACTGCGCCCCCTTTACTGTGCGGACTGTGAGAGAGCGGGCTGGGTGGGTCGGACAGGGTGCGTTTGTGTCCAGGAGGCGGGGGCGGAGGTCTCTTCTTGGACAGGGTGGAGCTGCCTCCTGGTGTGAGTGAGGAGGAAGGGCCGGATGGGGGAGGAGCTGGAGGAGTGACACATAAGACACATGAGGTGATGAAGTCAACGAATCAAACAAACCTAGGGCTGGACGATATGGCTGAAAAGGTATCACGATATAAGCATTTCACATTGGCCAATACTGATAATTACCGATTAGTTTTTTTTCTTTTCAATATCTGAAATACTGCCAAAATGGTGGCATCACTTTTCCGGCAATAAATCAATTAAGTGCATGATCATTTCCATTTGTATTATTTATCAGGGTTTAAAAAAATTTCTTTCTTTCTTTCTACCAAAAAAGTCTTCAGTCTGGCGCACTGGTTTACAGATAATTCATATGTAATACTATTTGTTGTTTATGTTGTTTTATTAATTTATTTTGGATTTGGAATGCTTGGACATATTTAAAACATCTTTCAGTTCCAGTATTAAATGCTCATTAGAATTTAAAATTTAATGACATTTGAGATTATTTTGCTATTGTGGCGGACACAAACGTATACATTTCACTCCAGAATTTAGGCTCTTATTTTGAAGGGGAGAGAGAAGACAAACTGTTGTCATTCCTTCATTTTTCTTTGGGAAAGACATTCTGCTGACTTCCTCAACATAAGAATTATATTTCTTTAAAATTCTCTCAAAAATTTTATATTATCATTTATCACAATAACTTTTGGGACAATTTATTGTCCAGCTAAATTTGTTATTGTGATAAAACTTTGTGGTTTTATTTTTAAGCAGTCATGATGCAACTGCTGCTGTACAAGTTACTCAACAAGTTGTTGCTAGGTTACCAAGGAATGTGTGAGTTGCTAGGCAACCAAAGAGTGAGTGAGTTAGTTGATTCCTTGTTTAGCTATAAGGAGTTCAGTGAATACGCTATACATTGAATATCCTATCAGAGGTATTAATTACTGATACTGATCATATGTCTATTGCTACATATAATGTTATTGATTTATTGTCCAGCCCTAAACAAACCCAACAAAAATAATCCCCAAAGCAGGGATGGAGGAGTCAGAACAAAACAGCAAAATTATCTGGATACAAATATAAGCCACTGGTGAAACCATGGATTCGGGAAGCTTGATGGTGTTTTCTTCCTGAATTACGTCTAATCGGACTCACTAGTTTACTAATGTAGAGTAAAGTAGGATGAAAGCA
Organism: Micropoecilia bifurca; assembly: GCA_903067075.1. Taxonomy (NCBI): domain Eukaryota; kingdom Metazoa; phylum Chordata; class Actinopteri; order Cyprinodontiformes; family Poeciliidae; genus Micropoecilia; species Micropoecilia bifurca. Next base: position 59,706 of record CAEGAF010160489.1, read on the forward strand.
GCCAGTAGAGAGCTCAGCCAGAGAGCAATCAGCTGTGGTTAAAGGTTTACAGCTCAGCAATGGCAGGGCATCACTCCAGAAAGATTAAAAAATAACATAGGCAAGCAGTAATAGCGAGCCTACATGGTTCAGCCACCAAACTGCACATCTGAGCTGTAAAGAAGGAAACAAACCAAAGGGAGAGAAAGGAGGGAAGAACTTAAACCAAGATATTCACTGATGTATGGTCGGGTGCCAGCCAGAGTGGCGTAGTGCGAATGAGAGCCAAGGAATGCCAAGTGTGGAGCTGAAAGAATAGAGAAACAAAAAAAGAGAAAGAAAAACAGAGCGTAGATGAGGAGTGTGGGAGAGAATCTCTGAGCGAGTCGGCCTTTATGAAGAGCTGCTCCCACACACACACGCTGGAACATAAGATGAAACCTTATCAGTGACAAGCGAAGCAAAAAGAGAGGAGAAAATGCCGAACAAGCTGAAGAGTTAGCGGGTTAATCTGTGGATGTTGCTTACCGTCTCAAAGATCGACTTTAACTATCTAACATGACCCTACAACAACAAACTGCAGCTATTCATTAAAATCAGCTTCAGAAAAAGAAAACAACTGAACCTTTGAGCTGTTACGCAAACTTTTCCACATATCGTCAACCACAAACTTTAACTCATTTAATTGGAATATTATATAACAAAGGAACTTCTAAACAGACTTTGGAGGAGCTGCAGAAATTCACATTTTCTGTAGGAAACCCACCAAATCCAACTTTTTCACAGTAATCTCAACAGTTCAACTCTGATATTTTCACCCCCCCCAAAAAAATCCAATCTGTGCCACAAAGGTGTGAATCCAATTGTTTTTGAAGCGTCAGCTGTCTGACATAAACTCAACATTTATGTCACTGATGAATCATGTGTCATAATTCGGCACCAGAAGAAGCCAGATGGGGTAAATCAGGACATAAACAGTGGCTGAAAATCATGCTTCTAAAATTATGAATAAAGTTTAAATCACAATCAGGCCACTCTTAGCTCTGACTTCTCATCCAAACAGATTTCTCTACAGACTGAGATTCAAAGGGATGGTTTGGCCTAGTCAAATTCCAGAATAAAATCCAATTAAAATTTTGTGACAATCTATCTGAGTTTGAGCTAGAATGGGGAAAAGCCTTTAAATATGGTTCTACAGAAAAGACTCAAGGGGCTGAAGGAAAATCTCTGACCATTTTTGAAAAGTCATATTCACAATTATAGCCTATTCATAGGTTGGTACTGGTAAATTATAACAATAAAAAAAAAAATATCATAAAAAAGTGAAGTTTCTGACAAAATGTGGAAAAGTTCAATTGTTGTGAATATCTTTTTTCAAGCCTACAAACCAACAGAGTTAATTTCCTTTCCCAATAAACAGCAGAAACAGGCACAGAGTTGTAAATAAATGGACAGAAATGTCTCCAGTTGGAGACCAGTTTAGGTGACAAAGAGGTCAGAAGAAAGGCTGGGACGTCCACTGTGAGACGGCCAACACTCTGATTAGATTTCAGGCCAACATAAGCAGCACAGTTCAGCTCTTTATTAGATTTGAACAAATTCACACTTCAACAGGCTGACCTGAGTTCAACTCCAGATGTTTTGGGAACACAAGAAAAAATGTATTCTTATTTTGAGATTACATTACGGATTTTAACAATTACAAACACTATTATTATTTATGACTTCACAGATATACTTGTTCTTTTCCATCTTCCAACTTGGCCTAAGCATTGAGTCATAAAGTCTCACCCTGACATTTTTCTGAAAGCTAAAAAGTTAATATTTCTTCTGCTACTTCAAATAACTGAGGTTCTATTTGGTTTAAATTCAACTTAATAACTCAGACACATATCCAGTCGACAACATGGCTACAGATGCAAAAGGAAATCAGCTCAAAATCTTTTAGCCTTATTAGTTCTCATCAGTGACTTCTTGGTCTTAAACTCAATAATACTTCCTGATTAGTGAACAAACCACATGCTAACGCTACTGGCTCAAGATAACAGCTAAACTCTTTACTGTGGAAGTTGTTACTGAGTGAAAAATACACAATGTTAGTACATGCGGGAAGTTTTAAATGAAGTCGAGAGAGAAGATAACAAGAAGGCCACACAGAGTAAAGCCAAGGTAGTAATGCTAACTGCGCTAATTGTGCTAATTGAAATATACAGTAAAAACCAGATGTTTACATACACTGAAAAAAGACACTGTATGAAGTGAGATATTGGCTGACATACGTAGGAGTCGGCAAAAATAAACAGAAAGTGTTGCTGTAAATTAAAAAATAAAACTGGTGTGAAAAAGAAACAAGAACTATAATGAAATTCTTGACAACTGTATTAACTGCAGCTTAAAGCTTAAAGGTCTGTTTTGCTCTGCAGCTGACACTGGAATAACAACAGATTAAATGGCTTATGCAGCATTTTGTGATGCTTTTGACACTGATGATGTTGTGACAGAGGGAAGAGTGTTATTATTAATTGCAATACTGCAGAGGCAGCACAGCAACCATAATTGGACAAGGTGTGTTTCCTTTTCTTTCACACAATCATCACCTGCCTTCTCCTGAGGCTGCGTTTTCCTCCAAGTTTACTTTATAAGTAATCCTAATGACACCTGATTTCCGCCCTCTGATCTGTGTGCTGACAAACTGCATACCACTGCAGGGTGTGTGTGTGTGTGTGTGTGTGTGTGTGTGTGTGTGTGTGTGTGTGTGTGTGTGTGTGTGTGTGTGTGTGTGTATGTGGTGATTGAGCAAAGTGGAAACTTCCCACTAACTTGCTGCTAATTCTTTCCTGATAATGAATCCATATATGTTCAGATTCTCTCTATAGCAATAACACACACTGCAAAAACACCAAGTCTATATTTGTGAAGTTACCAGTGCAAATGCTTTAGTAGAATTTAAATAAGATAAAAGTAACTTGCAAGTAAATTGATAGGATATAGGAGCTTGTTTTTAGTCAATTATTCCTTAATATTGATGAAAAAAGTTCTTGTTTCACTCCCTTGATTATTTCACAAGCAAAACTAGAACTTTTTCATCAAAATCAAGGAATTATTTCTTAAAACAAGCTCCTATATCTTGCTAAAAAGTTACTTGTCGGTTTTGTCTTATTTCAATTGTGTAAAATTGTTCAATTGTTTTAAAGTTTATAGTTCTACAAACTATAAACTTGACCAAAAACACTTGGTAAGATTTTGAGTTTTTTTCAGTGCACAGCCTTTTATGCCTCCTTGGATTAGAAGCTCACATTTGCATCGATATCTGCAGGATCCTGAATTTGAATTTCGCAAAGCAGATAAACTCTGAAACCCGGCTGGAATAACAGCGCACGCTCTGGGAGCAGGCATGTCTGACCTTTGCCCTGGTTCCTGGGCGGCAGCGGCGGCCCGTCGGCCACGGGGGAGGAGCTGAGGTCGGTGGAGGCGCTGTACATCTGGTTGGTGAAGGCGCTGTAGGAGAGCCGCTGCTGCTTGTCCCTCTGGCTGATGAAGCCCGGCAGGGAGAGCTTGTCGTGGGGCGACAGGCTGGAGGAGTGGCAGAAGCTCTGCGGCCTGGGAGAGCGGTCCTTCTTGATGGGACTGGGCTGGAGAGGGACGCCGACAAAGACACCGATCAGTCTCAAAACGACTTCCTGAACATAAAAACCTGGAAAACTGAGGCATTAAGAACTGGAAAATAACATATATCTTCTCTGTCAGCTGTCCAAGGAACAAGTTGACTGCTACTTATATGCAGAGGAGAAAGTTTCCCTAAGTTTCTGTTGAATACTGGGAGACGATATTAACTACTTTCTGCTTAAAAAAGAAAACAAACAGATAGTTTCTGGCATTTTAATTGGTTGGAGTGTGGCTTGTCCAGAACACCATTCCTGCAATATTTATATCTGGTGCTTACAAACTTAGGCAGTTTGATTAACCTGATTAAATGTTTTAATCGATTGACAACATTAAATTAAGAGTTTCAACATTGTATGTTGACACAACGATACCCTTTCTAACTAACGCCACATCAGATCGTTTTTTGAAACAAAACTAGTGCGCAAAGAAACGCAGCTTCTTTGTCCATCGCTGTTGTTTGCGCTTGTGCGTCAGTTTTATGGCCGTACCAGAAACACGACACAAAGCTTCCAGCTCAGGACCTTTTTTCATTGTTATTATATTATTATTCTTTTTGTATTTAGAAATAGAGATTTACATCACATTCATTAATTACAACTTTACTCATTTAAGGTCGTCCAGGAGGATGGAAGCAGAAAGTCTAAGTGAACAAAAATGTGGAGCGCACCACCTGAAATAATACAACACCACGAGAACAAAAACACTCCAGACCTTTTATATGCACAAAAGAAAAACGCAAATAATTACGTGAAGATTTCTAATGCATTAAAATCTATTTAATTAGTTCATCTAAATTAAGGCAGCAAAGGCCTAGCCTTGATTTTTATGCTTCTAATTTTAAATTTAGTTTCTTAAAACCAGGAGATGTGGAGACATGGACACGGTGTCGTCGTCACCTTGTCGTCCAGGTCGTCGTCGCTCTCGTCCATCTCCTCCAGTCTGAGGCTCCACTCATATTCCACATGGATGTGAGGATTGAACTTCCCCTCTGCAGCCTGGACGAGCTGGATCAGAGAAAAGAAGCACAAAAACACTCAAAACAACATCTAAAATTATGCTTCATGAAAAACCCTACCTATGTCTTCTGTGAATAAAGACACAAAAAGCTGTGGCCAACAGGAATATAATGAGTTAGACCTGCAAAAGTATTTACATATATTTAACTTCTTTATATTTACTGAATTTAGTGGCATTTTGTGAAAAATCAACACAAAGTACATACAGCATAACTGAGAAAACTTCAAGGGTCTTGGTCATTTTAAATTTGGTTCACTCTTATTGTTTGCTTTAAACCACGATTAAACCACTTTCCTTTACAACCAGGTAGAGCTTGATGAGCTGGGTTGCAACAAATGGAAACAAACAAACAAAAACAATTCTAAACATTTTATTCTGTAACTAAAAATATGTATCCAGCTCCAGAACCTCCTGTTTCTGCAATTGTAGCTGCAAATCTTTTACCATGTGTGTTAATCTACATACTGAAAATATTAAAGTAAAGCCACAGCAAGATACTTTCATCACCACGTTTTAGGAAGAAGATATCTACAGTTGCAGAACTTATACTAGTGATGTTAAAATAAAAGGGGCTCAATACAAATGCATGCCACACTTTTCAGCTGTATATTTGTGAATCAATCAACCAATCAAGTTTATATGTATCGCATATTTCAGCAACAAGGCAGTTCAAAGTTCTTCATAAAAACACAAAAATCAACAAAAAGTGCCGTCATTAAACATCAGAACGTTGATTAGTGTGGTGAAATGTCTTTTTTTTTTCCCCCAATTCACAATCAAGCACTATTTTGTGTTGGCAAAACACAAAATACATTGAAGTTTGCTGCAACTAGGCAAAATAAGGGCGTATGAATACTTTTGTAATTTGTGAATGAAATTTGTGTAAAATATATTTTAAATTCTACATACAGTGGGTACGAAACAGTCTGCTCATATTTGCATTAATACCAAGCACATTAACATTTTCTTCCACTCTCTGGTCCCAGTTGCCTGAGGCTCAACACAGACTCAACACTGCCATCTAGTGTTCTGTCTAAACACCTTCATTTCTCCTCAGCATCAATCCTATCTGGTTTGTTTGAAGCTCCAAAAATCTCTAACTTAACCAAACTGATGTTTATGTTTTTAGAGTGTTTTCATGGCTTTAACCGGAGGGTTTATTTTTGTATTTTCTCCTCCGACGTCCATCGTTTCCAGCTGCACTTACTGCCTCCTCGCACTGAGTGTTCCTCAGTTGCCTGGCAACATCCAGGGCCGTCTCTCCGTTCTGATTGGCTGAGGAAGGGGAAAGAGGCAAAAAAAAAAGAAGAAGAAAATGATTAACACTTTGAGGCTGATGCGTGCGCACAGACGGCCGAGGATGAGCGTGACTCACCGATGTCGGTGGCCGGTTTGCCTCTCAGGAGCAACTTGAGGCACTCGGGCTTTTCGTAGATGCAGCAGTAATGCAGGGCGGTGTTGCCCCAGTCGGTCTGCTTATCCAGGTTACCACTGCAGGGAGAAAACACGCTGATTCCTCACTTTTTGTGTCTGTCTGACATGTAATTATGCAACATTTTAAGAAAATACATCTAATAAGTGAGGTTATTATTTAAAGCTTTTATCTTTGGTGGATGAGCAATTGGAAAAAGGGAATAAATTAAAGCAGAGAGCAAGAGCTTGACCCATTTCTTTTTGCCTTGTGGGAATCTGAGCAGAGCAGCACTAAGCCTACCTCTGCTCTTCAGCTATATACAATATATATATATGTATATATATATATAAAAGACCAATACAGTTTGTTTCTGCAGACAAGGTTTCCTTCTCTTGCAGATATAGAGTTAATCCAGACATGTGTGGATTAATGTTTTGCTACCTGTTCTGCACAAGGAAGTCCACCAGATGCAGTGAGGTCTGGTCGGCGGTCCGGACGGCGTAGTGCAGAGCTGTCTCTCCAGCTTCCTGCAGGGGGCCATCAAACACAACAGAGCCACACTGAGGCAATATCCATTCTGTATTCTGGGGTGTGTGTGTGTGTGTGTGTGTGTGTGTGTGTGTGTGTGTGTGTGTGTGTGTGTGTGAGAGAGAGGTTGTTTGAGGATTTAAACAAACTGCAGTAAACAAAATGGCTCCTAAAAATAGCCATTCTGCATTGTTAAAGCTGAGTTTTTATACATTTTGCCTCTAAAAAAGGTTTAAAATTCACAATCAGGGATGGAAATATGAGAAAATAATTACTGCATCCAGCTTTGAAAAGGTCAAAGGATGGACTAGTCTTTTTATGTCGCGTAAAGCCAGGGTTTGGATGTCACTTTGCAGCAATCGGAGTCACTGACAGCAGCAGATCAGATAGTGGTGACTCAGACTTCACAGTGCAGACGACAGCAGCAGCAGCAGCAGCAGCAGCAGCAGCAGCAGCAGTTCCCTTCGTCACCAAATCACATCCTCTCTCTCATCCTCGTTACTCTGCTGCACCGTCGCACACCTAATTTTTTAATCAGAGGAACTACCATGTTGGCGTTATTAAACCCTGACCCATTTACGTCGGATTAAATCTGATCACACGTGTCGTCTCCAGCGCCCATTATTTAACTTTCATTAAACGCCTGAAGAGACGCCACAAACGGAGAGCAAACTGCAGGAAACGGGCAGCGCGGCAAAATAAATAAAAGAAGAAAAGAACAGACACAAGAGCACATGTGTCGCCATTTAAGGGAATAAGGAATCGGCACAGATGTTGCAGATCTAAGTGGCAGCGGTTTGCTGGCTAGCAGCACCTGCTGTGGTAAAGTCTGTCAGATGACTCAGACTTTTTCCAGCCGCTTACACCCATTTCTTTCCTAGAGTTGGTAAAAAATATCTTATTGTTGGGTTTTAATGATGAAACCCTCTGAGATCCTTGGACTGCTGGGAGTTATAAGTGGATATATTACGGGATTTTACTACATATGTATGTGCATTTCTTTGATTTACAACTTATGATTTAAGCCTATCTTGGTTCTATAATACATGCTTAAGACGCTTTCTTTGGTATTTTTGGATGAACCAAGATAAATACAACACTTGAGTCTACTTTAACTTTAATGATTGAATAATTCATATACCTGGATCATCTGGCTTAAACCAACATTTCTCTACAGAAGGAAAATAAAAGTTAATGTCAATCATCATTTTAAATTAAATGCGTTCATTTCCAGAACGCGCCTTTCAGCTTGTGATCTAGGATTTAAGAAAGCAAAATGGAACAAAAAATAAAAACATGGCTGTGCAGTAGCATCTGTCTTCTTGTACCAACAGGACTCTCCGGACACGCTCAGCGGTGACGCAGCGGTCCCACTCACCGGTCCCGCCTCCGGCAGCGGCTCCATCAGCTCCACCCCCTCGGCGTAGACCTGGATGAGAGCCAGCAGGTCCCGGGTCTGGATGGCCTCAAACAACTCGATCATCTTGGCCGCCGCCGACGTGCACGTCTTCTTCGCGTACTTGTGGTCCACGTACTTGGCGTTGATGAACTCCTTCCTCACCGTCCTGAGGACAAAGTCGAGTTTCTCAAGAAGGTTTTCTGTGAAGGAGACGCCCGGTTGGAGGAAGTACTTACATGTCGCTAGAGGGGTTTGGTTTCGGAGAAGGGGAGGGGAGGTTGGCCTCCAGGATTTCATTGAAACTACTGTTTCCTACGTTCTTGGCCAACTGAGAGAAAGACAGAAACATGCAGTCAGATCAGGTTACTACAATTCACAAGCTGTGATTAAGATGGAGGGATGGATGGATGGATGGATGGATGAGAGTAATGGATGGATGGATGGATGGATGGAAGGATGGGTGTATGGATGGATGGATGGTGGATGACAGTAATGGATGGATGACAGTAATGGATGGATGGATAGATGACGGTAATGGATGGATGACAGTAACGGATCCATGTCTTACATTAGTAAAAAGCAGCATGGTCCACAGAAGAACATAAATCAATAATCAATGACTGCTGAGCCTCACCAACAGCTCTGAGGTCCCCAGCTTGTCCAGCTCCATGGACTGGATGCGTGAGATGTGGACGCCCATCTCACGGTGGATCCCAGAGCATTCGATGCAGGTCAGGATCCCCAGGTTGGTGGACAGCCACTTCGGCTCTGCAATGACGAAGATCAATACGTCCGTCAGACTGAGCAGAAAACAATTCACTGCAGAATATGAAACGAGTTGACAGAAAATGAGAGAAATCCAAACCTAGCACACATCAACTCCAAACCAAGGCCTTCGGTGTCTGACTAAAATAACAGCAGGAGTTGATTTGACAGCTTGATTAATACACACTCTTCTCCTCTTACGATATTTATGTTGGGCAACAATTGAACAGAGGAGCCGTTTCTAGATCTGGATACTAACACAGCAGACAGACATCTAACATGATCTCCAGGAAACGTGATTGCCAATCATGCCAAAAACAGAAAAAGAGGCGTTTTTCTTATTCCCCATTGGCCAGTTTCTAAAAGGATGAAAAACTACAAAAAGACAACAAATACTTCCACAGTCAAACATTTAAAAATTATATAGACGGATGAACCTCGTTTATTCCAGCTGTTCGTTTTGTCATAACAGATACAAACCGGTTTTAGAAACGGATGAAGTTTCATTGATCTCTGCCGCCACCAGATGTTTGTTCAACTGGTAACTAAGCAACATTTAAACCCTCAACCAGAAACATCTGGTCTCACAAATTAAGAAGAACAGCTCAAACATCAGTGAACCGCTAACCGAGGTAAGCATCCCTATGTTAGTCAGCTATAACTCAATCATCTCCCAACTCTGTGAAAACAGCAGAAAAAGCTCAGAAACCAACGAGTCGACCAGATAAACACGACGGCCAGATGCCAGCTGGCGACGAGCCACAGAGAACATGTTGAGTAGGGCTGTAGTGATACAATAATCTCACCATACGATACACAATATTCTGCCCACGATACAATATATATTGCGATATTCAGCAAATGATACAATTCAATACACTTTTGCAATTTTCTGAAAGATTTTTGAGGGACAGAGTGATTTTGATGACATTTTGTGAACGTTATAAAGTTGGATTGAATTAATTTAACTGAGAACTGATTAAAAGCACCAACAACACAATACCTGCTCTGGTTGGACACAGACTGAAAGTGGACAGCTGGACAAAATGAA